>QRFJ01000291.1:306908-384332 GCA_006176705.1 Cocos nucifera
TTTCTGTCACTCAGATTTTTAAAGAGTGTTTGATCAGTCCTGGTTGATGAATCAATTCTCAGATAATAACGTAGGCAATTGCCTCTTTGGGAGCATGACTGTTTTTCATGCTCATTTCAGCATATTAACTGTTTTAATTCTCAAGATGATTTTGGGCCCCACATCTTTTTCCCTTTTATCTTTACATTATATTCCGCAAGTTTGATCTTCAAATTTGAGTCAAATTAGGGAGGCAGGACTAGATCGGGTGGAGATAATTGTAATACATGTATTAGCAGTACAGCTAGGAGTCCTAATTATGCAGCTTTTTGTTGGTGGCTTTTGTTGTAGAGCTTGTTCACTAAATTATCTTGATTTTAAATGTTCTCCCTTTTCTTAAATATTTTTAATGATTCACTGATGTAAAGAATGGGTGGAATCTCTAGTATAGAAGAATTTGTTCTTTGTTTTGGTTGAAGGGTGTCTTGCCTAGATCAATTTTTATCTTCTTGTCTTTAGATATAAATCAAATCTTGAGCTCGGAATATGTGGCTACAAAACCATTTGAAAAGTGGATCACATTTAGTTGGTATTGTTGTTAAGATATATGCTGAATGATTTGTATTCTACATCTTGAAGGCTTTTATTCGTTAAATGCTAATATGAAATTGAGATGTATGTGTTGAATTTTGGTGAGATTGTGGAAGGAAAGGATATTCTAATGATAATGATCCAGTTGAGTTGATCATTACAAATCCATTCATTTGCCATCATAGGAAAGATAAGTTAAATGATTTATAAGAAAAGGTTGAGAGATTCCTGAAGCAGCATAATGATCTTCTAGACAATTTTGGATATAATTACAGAACATGCATTAACGTGATTCATTTATTGTATGTGTAAGTTCACATAAAGAGTGCTTGTAGATATTGCATATTTATTTCTTGATAAGCTTTTCTGGAACATACATTCTACTGCAAATTTACTGTTACAAACCTTAAGTTAATGTCAAGAAACACAATGCTTAAGAAAGTAAATTTTATAATGACCCCTATTTTTGAACTATTCATGTATAATATATAGCATCTATTTATTTATGTAAAGCATAGTTTATTACATGCTGTAGTATCAAATTATAATGACCATGCTAGGTTGATACACTTGGACTCATGACCTTCGAAGATATGCTGGTTTTTTTTTTTTTCACTTCTATGGCAACAGTATGGCACAGTATCTATTTAAAAAGATTGCCCATATGCTTGCATGTTGAAGACATGTTAGTTGTCACATAAGGCCCTTTAAAAAGGTTGCCCATATGCTTGCATGTTGATACATGTTTGCTGTCACATAAGGTCCTTTAAATCAGATATAGCCTTCTGATCCTTCGAATGAATAACCAGGATAATACCTAGCCGTATCAGATATCAAATATTTGAGAATGAATTAGTAATGTTGTTTTGATCGCCATTTTGCTCATTGTCTCTTCACTTATCATTCCATTGGATGTCAAAACATCATTGAAGTTCATGACAACTGTCCTTAGCTTTCATGGAGCTTTTGACAAAGCTTTCATTGCAATTGCACCATGTCTGGTCCATAAACTTCACTTTTATTATTGCCAAACTTAGATGCAAAAGTGAAGGAAAAGACACTTTCTTAATTGTTTCTCCATTGTGCCTTAAGGGAGTGGAAATGAATTGAAACTTACCTCACTAAAGCAAGAAACATCTACCCAGTGCCCTCAGACTTTAAAAATCACATTTCGGTTAAAGGAATTCCATAGAAAAAATGATTCATCCGATGAGCCTACCATGCAAGAATTCAAGTCTACCATACGAGGGTCTATGTGCATTCATGCGGAGAGGATACCAAGAATTCACAGCCTTGCCAATACCACTCTGGACTTCTCCAGATTCTTTGTTTCTTTGATATTTGAATGCTATACATGGTTATGCCTGCCACATTCCTGCATGATAGAATCTGATGTCTGGATTCTAGGCATCCAAAACAATGAACATATGGATCACATATCAGGGATCATATATCCATGCACTTTTCATGTTTTTTAATGTGTTCCAATGTGTCACTTATGTATCTCCTCTTTGAATATTATCACTCAATCTGCACAGAAATCTCAGAAATTAGCAGCATGTTGTTATATTAACAATGTGTTTATCTTCCTGTTGCGTCTGTGTTTCTATATCTATCAGAAACTATGATATAACATATTTGAGTATTGTTTCTTTGTATTCAATGAAAGAGTCTTGTGTTACTGTAGTTTTATGGTATTGAAAAAGTACTCTTTGGTTCAGTTATGTGGATCCCTTTCGTAGCTTGCACTAAATTTATATACTTTGAATGTAAGATTGACAAGGATGAGTTATTTGATCGTTTAATATTGGAAGACTTATAAGTGTGAAGCTTGCTCATTTATCTTGGCTTCAATCTGTGCACTGATTAGGCTTGATCTCCTTCTTATAGATCGATGATGACGAAAGGGTCACCATGATTGATTTCCCTCAGATGGTATCGGTTTCTCATCGCAATGCACAGATGTATGAGGCAAATTTATTTTGTTCTTGTTTGAAATGTTGGTCATTTAAATATTATGACTGTTTATAAGTATGCTATTTCCCCATTCTAATTTGCTTAAGGTTAATTTGTACTGATTCTTTTCACTTATGATTACACTTATATATGTATTTTGGTTTGCATTCCTAAAAAGCTTCCCTGTTTCAGGTACTTTGATCGTGATGTTGAGTGCATCTACAAGTTCTTTAGCAGGAGGTTTGTAGCTAAAAGCACTTAATTTATGTAAAAATACATTGACTTCTTGTTGTTCTACTTTAGGTCCACCCCACCCTTTCCCCTCTCTTTTTCTTTTATTGATGGCTGTTTGAAGGAGTTTCTCTATGCATCAAGTTTTTTCCTTTAACCAGTAGAGTACCTCAGGTCAAATTTACGTTAGTCTTGCAGTTTTTATGTTCTGATTGCTGTTACCATGAGAGTCCTTAGGAACAATATTTGTCCAAAGTTTTGAGACCTTCTCTCTGAATTGTGATACTTCACCACTGCAAACTATTAATCAGGGAAAAGGAAATTTATTAGCAAGTTTCATGGTAATTATTTGCACTTTTCATGAGCAAATGCAAAATCTGGGATGCATACATGCATAATAACATATTTAGTAAGTTTTTTTTTTTCCAAAAATGCTTCTGTTGTTACCTGATCATTATGAATTCTTTAAAGCAATATCATCTTGATATATGATATTTCTGTGCTCATCTAATAAGATGGTTAATCTTCATGGGTCGTGACTTTGCTACTCATGTAACAATATTTTGAGTCTATTCATCCTAAAGTATGATTAAGGTTATCATTGATGAGTCCGCAAAATTTCACCCAAACACAAAGCATTGTTCTTATCAACAATCATAAAAACTCGTGGTCGGTAAAGCCTATTGCTTACTCACAAAGTCAAGTCAACAATCACAAACATTCACTCGCAGTCCCTCAATCTCTTCTTTCTCTTTCCTTTTATCTTGTTCATGTGATATTATTTAATTGCTTTTCCTTAACATAGGTGGGACCTTGGACATTCTTGCTAGAGGCAGTGTAATTGCTAATATCAACAGTGCCCCTTTCAAACCTAATGTAGACTGAAATTTGTTACATGTCTACGATGATTATATTGAATCTTATCGGTCATTCTTATGTATCTCAATAGAATTCCAACTTGGATCTCTTTTGGGATTGACATTGGTTGAAGTCATGGAAGACATGATCTCTTCACATTATTCCTGAAAGACTTGATGCTTTTAGAAATGTAACTAATATGCAAAATTGCAACAGCGAAATAGTTAAAAAAGAGGGGGGAGGAGGGTAAAAAGAACCTGACAAACCAAAGGGGAAAGGGTGTAAGTTTATAGTAACCAAATCATGATAAGGTCACTTCTATACATTCTAGGCTTCTATGGAAAGACACACCCATACAACATCACAGAAAGGAAAAGGAGATGTCATGAACCAAGTGTTAAGTACGTAATTTATTAATTTATTCTTAATTTTGGAATCGTTTTATTGGAAGTTAGAGATCTCACCTCCAAATAAAGTGAAAAGCTAAGTTCCACTTCATCAGAAATTCACTTTCCTGGAGCTGAAGGGGCATAGGGAAGTCATGTCATTCTAGTGGAACTCAAAGATATAACTCAAAATAAAATGACATTGTATCATTCCATGGATGTTCACTTTTCTAAAGTTGCTTTTTTTTTTTTTGTAGCTAGCGAAAGGAGCAAAGGAAAGTTCCATATTGGTTATGATTCTATTTGATAGAGATTTCTATGAGACTCGATCATTTGGCAAGTTCATAACTTGCTAGCCAAACTTTTATCTAATACCCCTGTTTGTAAATGAAGCAATCCCTGTCCTCTTCTCGTTCTTTGTTTTTTTTTTTTTTTGTTCTGTTGGGTACAACAGCAGCAAGTCCCTGCTGCTGATTGTAGCAGCTACTGGCACGGGAGAGAATCAGTTCCTAGTTAGGACCAAGTTAGGTGAGCTGCATAGGCATCCACCTTGCATTTGGGCTAAACTTTATAGGCTCCCTTGCCTAAGGGTGGGTGTCAGTCATTGACATGGAGAGATCTTCAGAACAGTATCCTTACACTTCCAAGTGTTATGCCTCATCTTTTATACATTTGGTTGCATTTCATTGTACCTTGGCTGTTCTCGAACATTCCTGTAAGGACTGAGATGGATCATGAATTAATGTCCTTTCATGCTTTTATTGTTCAAGTGAGTAGTGGTATCCTATAGTGCTCTATTTTAGTCACATTATGAATAGTGTTGGATACTGAAATTACCTATATCTTAATGAATTAAAAAAAAAAAAAACTCTAACTTTAATTTCGTGTATGATTTAGTTAGATAAAAAATATAAGTTGGTGTTGCAAAAACAAGGAACTGAATCTGCATTAGATGCAGATGTTCCCAGATTTTTTGATTCTCAATGTGGTGTGAGACGTGTAGGGGGCGTTTGTTATAGGGTGATACTGTCGAGATCAAGGGTGATGTGAGTGGAGGTGACAAAATCACTATGTTTGGTTATACTTGTGTAATCTTACATGGCAATAATCCCAAATCACTCCCATTTCTAAAATCACCTTCCAATCCGTTGATCTTAAACCTATCCTCAAGGACAGATTTTTCAAGATCATCCCAGAGCAATGATCTTGGGTTAAAATTTTAGGATAAAAATTCTCCTTGGTCCAATGAAAAAAATTGGTACATCAATATACCATTAATATATTATATCAATATTATATATATTATAGTATATTGATATTACATATATATAGTAATTCTGATATATATTATATTATTAATCATATTATTATCATTATTCAATTATATTTTGTAATTATAATAGAAATATATTATTATATTTTATATTTATATTATGAAATTATTTAATATATTACTTCTATTTGGCTTTTCTTAATCAAAATAAATATTAATATTAACATAATAATAATATAAGTATAAATTAAAATATTAATTTTATAATTACAATTAATATTTTTCTATAGATTAGTAATTTTGTTGTCAAAATTATAATTGGTCTGTGCAAACAAGTCTACATATTGCATGGACCTACTGCAAGCCATTCTTGTACGGTTTCCTATGATTTATTTGAGAATTCTGTTTGGTAGTTGCAAAATATATGGAATGGATCTAGGGTAATTTTGGATTATATGGTTAATGGTCTTGGATTTCCATCGCATTCTAAATAGGTTACTTATGGATAATCAGGGATCTTTAATCATTGGAACATACTATATCAAATGTGGTGATCTTTAGATCATCAGGAATCAAATTACCCTAGGATGAGGTTCACCGGTGATCTAAAATCACTATGGTTTTGGGTCACTAAATGCCACTTATGATGCCACCATACAATGTTTAAATTTTGTGTTGTACATCTTCTGTTGAAGCTATTCCTTCTTTCTAATATATTTTCTGATGCACTTTCCCGTGCCATGGGCACCACATACCTGCAGGTTGGATCCTGATTATAATGAGCATGTATGATTCTACATTTTCTTCTTTTCCAGATTTAATCTTTCGGATCAAGAGGACAGAGGAGAGGGTGATAGTTCAGAATCTGACGCTGAGGAAAATGGCAGGCCCTCCTTTTCTTCCATAGCAAAATCAGCTGGATTCTTAGACAGGGAACTTGCTGCTAGTGGGTTTACACGAAAGGACCAAGATGAGATAGAGAAGGTATGCCAGATGTATGTTTAATACCATAGTGGCCTTGAGTGCATGTGGCCTATATTTTTAAATGCAATTTTGTGACAATTAATCTTGTTGTGCAAAACACCGTTGTTGTTTAATGCTTCCAAGTTAATATGGTTAACGACTTCAGTTGTTAACTTTTTCATCCCTGTAAAACAAACATTATCTAGGCTTTATGTAAAAATATGAATGTGTTTCATTACATTCTCCATTTCACAATCGAAAAATATTCCATGATTTTTATACCCATTCATGTGTCACTTGTGCAGATACTTTACACTCTTGCTTGTGTATATCTTGTTTGTGTTGGTAATGTTCAATGTATTTTCTTCCATCCATCAATTCTGTGGTGGCTATATATTGTTCAGCCCTTAGATGCTGTAATCTTCCACCTAGGATGTGGAACTCATTTTGAAATCTTCCGCCCACTTAGGGTTGGTAACAGCTAGCCTCAGGGTGGGCTTGCTTTGTGTTACCATTAGTCCAGGCCTAGCCTGTATCACATTGTCAACGTCTGGCTGTCTGGAATTGGCTTGTGGTCCAAAAAAAATCAAAATGGCATCATTGGCTTGTGGATTCCTTAGAGGCATAGGCTGACAATAATAGGAGGTAGTTCAGGGCTTGATAGGGATCACATGATGATGGTGGTTGTGGCAGGCAGGGCAACTAGGTGAGGAAGGATGAGGTTATAGCTGGTGGGGGATGGCCATGGTCTGTCAGTACTGCAGAAACTTATCAAGATGGTCAAGGGGTGAGGAGGAAGAGCAGAGAAGAGAGCTGGAGTCGAAGGAAGAAGGGGCAAAGAGGAACCAGCAGAAGGGAGATGTATCTAGGGAAAATAATAAATAAATATGGATAAAGACACACACCACATATGTGAAAAGCCCATATAATTCTAAATACTGTAATTATAATGTGTTTTCTATTCAAGCTTTAGACTGTGCATAAGGTCATCCATACTCATTCTGCATTTCCTTTTGGCTTATCAAAGTTTGGCTCAGGTTTGTTAAAGTTTTGGTACTTTTGGATGCAGAAACAACCTGCTGGCTTTGGGAAAAAAAGTGCCGACTCTTTGCACTTTTTTTTTTTGAAGTGTCATGTAGAGGACTGTTTATTTCTAGTATTGGATGTTTTAACTGAAGCATCATTGCATTGTTGGTATAAAAAGCTATAATGGTTGCTTAAGTATCTTCACAAATCTTAAGTAATCTTAATGTACCTGAGGGATACCTTGAACAATTCATAAACTCATGGCTGTTCTATTTGTTTTTTCCTTTGATTTTATATACCTCTCCCCTTCCCTTTCCATTTCTCCTTGGATAAACAGCAAGAGAGACTTTGTTTGTGAGAATTAGAAGAGGAGGATAAATCAATCGGAGCAAGTGATAATCAATGCATGACTAATATACAACACCTAGTGACATTACAAAATAATGCCTTGTGTGTGTGTGTGTGTGTGTGTGTTTGTACATGCATACATGGATATATCTACATATCTATTTATATATATTAAAATAGAGGCTTCAGCCTCCGTTTGACACATAGGGTTTTAGGAAAAGGAGAGAGCACCACATGGTGGAAAAGGAAGCCTCCGTTTGACACGTAGGGTTTTAGGAAAAGGAGAGAGCACCACATGGTGGAAAAGGAGAGAGCGCCATGTTTCCCAAACTTGAATCATGCAAACTACCATCTCCACTGTTAATTGCTAAGCTTGAATCGCACAGTGGAAGATCCAGTTTTCTTCTCGCCTCAACAACAAGCGAAAGTTCGAGGACGCGGCCGGCTCTCCACTGTTGCCGGTCACGGCTCGGCTGCCTCGGCGGCAGCTGATGGGATTCTTGGGGCTGGTCGTGTCGCCGGATGGCCACTCCGCTATGGCCGCACCTCCGCCATCGTACAACAGCGTCTTGCCTCTCGCCGACGGGATTCAGCTCGCCAAGCAAAGGGCGCAGGAGATCGCAGCATGGCTCTTCAGCGATGCCGAGGCGAAGCGCCTCAAGGTCAAGAATGGTGGTGGGGGTGTGGACGTAAAATAATTTATCATTGTCATTGTCATCCCGATGCCCCTGCAAGCCCGACAACGTCGTGTTGCACTTCAAGCTCTCAAAAGTGATCAGATTTCTCTTCGGATCCATTAGGAGGTAGAAGCCATTGTAGAACTCCTCCATGAGGCTGGCCTTCCCAAGTTTCTCTGCCATGAGAGGAAGTCAGTCCTCAAACTTCCCCGAACTCTGAGCCATGAGGAGAATGGGAGAGGAACTAGAAACATGGGGAGGGGACTTGGGGGATTAAATAAGGTAGGGAAGAGAGGATTCAAGGAAGGAGAGGACGCCATGGGGTGACAGTCGGAATTGGTTCGGATATGGCTGAAAACGTGGAACAAGGAGAGATTGGGGTCCCTTTTGGAGAAGGCGTCGAGCCCGAGAGCAGGTGTTCACTTCCTTTGGGAAGAGTGATGCTGACGTCCTGAATGCTTTCCACTGGCATATATTAAAATGGAGATAAAATCTTAAATTTTAAAAAAATTAAATAATTTATAATCTATATTTTGTATAAGATATATATTTTTTTATTATTTTAATAATTTTAATATATATATAATAGATATTAATAAATTAATAAAATAAAATATTTTTTTAAGAAAAAATCGTATCCCGTGCATGGCACGGGATTATAAGCTAATATATATATATATATATATATATATATATATATATATATATATATATATATATATATATATATATATATATATATATATATATATATATATATGGTTTGGTATTTACACCTGGCCACAGTGTTACCTAGACACTTGTCCAAGCATTCTCGACACTGCAGTCTCTAACTACCAGCAACGATGGCAGTTGGGCAAACCCATTTTTATCAGCCATTAGCTGCCCTGTATCCCTTCCTGCATCATTCATCGAACTCCCCTCTTCAAATGAACATATCTTATGCCGCCATATTATATCAACTTAAATTTGCTTTAAGCATACTTCTAGATATTTTAATTCTATCCTTTTATGAGTGCCTATATGATTTAGTTTAACAATATAACCAGATAAGTACACTTCTAGTATTAGTTTATACCAGTGCTTCCTAAATATTTCCACATCATAAACCTTACCTGCTTCAATACTTACAACTGAGGTTGTATCATTTGTTCCTAGCTTGGTCCTTCACATTTCTATATTCATGATATGCTTCTTCAAATTTCTTCCATAACTTGGAATCAAGTCCTGTCAAGAGCCCCCATTTTCTCAAATCTGCAGCTCAAATCTGAGTCAACCTGTCTGCTGGGCCAGCCCTATACCTTTCTTTTTCATGATCAAATAAGCCAGTTCATCTCCATTACCTTATACCTCATTTTAACCCCTTATCGAGTCAGTGTCGTGAAAATGGCACGATATTTCTATTTACTTCCATATATGCCTGTAATCAATCCTGTAAACACTGGAAGGGATTCAAGGGAAGAACCATTTTACCTCATGCTGAAAGTGGCATTTTGCAGTAGGGCAGATTGTTAATAGTGCATTCACTTTATTATGTACTGGATTCTATTTCTAATGATGTTTCTGATGGTCAATGTTATAAATTCATTCTGTTGCCCAGCTCTTTGCGGATTTCTTTTTGCAGAATATGGATATTCAAATTGCCATTTTATCTGTCTTCTAAGTTTCTGCTTGCATTATTGTGCAGTTCATTGAAGGAGGAACTGGGCAAAAGGATAATCTGAGCTCTGATGTTGAAGAGCTTGCAGAGGAAGAGGAAACCAGTAACGAAGTCAATGATTCTGTAGCTACAAATTTAAATTCCTTGCATTTGGCGGATCAGGTACCAAGCAGGCTTGGTAGGCTAAACAGCTAAAAATTTCATGAAATTTGGTAAAGTGCCAAAGAGATGACCAAAACCCAAACTAGTAAATGGTACTCAATAACCTGAATTTAGAATATGATTTGGTTTGGTTCCCAAATTGGACCATGCAAGCTTATTGCACCATATTGTTCCTGCCCATAAGATTGGATTTTAATTTGATTCAAGTTTGGTATATATAACATATAATATGATATAATTGTGTTAAAAACTTGTACTACATTTTTTTTATGCTGCATGCCAGGTTTGTAAATTATATTGGCTATTAAGTTAGTTATTGATGACCTATATTAGGAAAAGTATTAAAAGGAAACTACTATAAGGGCCTTGTGTTTGCATGTTGAAGGTCGTTACATTCCATTTTGTTGAAAAACAGTAAGAATAAATGATTGAATACGATCAACTTAGGATTTTAATTAATCTAGAACCATAAGATTGATTCATCGTGGAGAAAGTGTTCAAGCTGAAAATTGGAATTCTTTAAGGACATCAAAAGAAATGACAATATTGGAAGCAAGGTCTGCATCTTGGTGTTGGGTATTGTACCATTATGTTCCTGTTACCATACAGTACACATCCCATACCAAAACAGCTTCCAGTCCCTTTCCTCACTTTTTATTACATTATGACCAAAACTAGATGGTACAGGTCAGTATGGTACATTACACTCCAATTTTGGGCAATAGAGGGTGGTACAGTGCTGTTCCATTTCGTTCGGACTGGCATGGACCAGTTTGATTCATATACCGAACCGGACTGTAGTACTATGGTGGTATCTTTGCCGATAGGGTATGGTATGGTTGGTATGTCAGATCTTGATTGGAAGATTTGTTAAGGATTACCATTTAAAACTCAATAATAGATCAAAACCTGGATAAAGAGAACTGCCCTAGATTGCAAATGTTTGAAAAAATTTGGATCCAAACCCAAATCAGAGCCTGATAAATTTTACTGGTCTGGGTGGGGATCTTCCATAGATCCAATCTGAATCTGACCCATGTACAGGCTTGCGTAAATGTAAAATACATTGATTTAGCATGAAAGGTATGAACTAAAACTGAACTGGAAATTTAATGTTTACTAAAGAAGTTGCTAGAACTTCATTTGGAGATTCAGATTGCTTCTTGAGGACATTTCTAATTTTATCACTAGTCACCACTCATTACTCATAATGTTTTCTTGTTATAAATGTTATTTATTTTATTCTATTTGAAACATCATTTGCATAACATGGATTGTGCAGCATGAGTTATCAGAGAGCTGTGGTGACAAGGCTGCTGTGGAAGCACTTCATCATTCTCCTAAACTAATTGATACCAAGGAAGCCGAAATTTTCCATGCAAGAGAGGTTTGTGAATTGAGATTTTGATCTGTTATCAAATATGGAAGAAATCCTATAGTCCTGTTTTGTCACATCCTTCTGCAATTCATTATTCATGTTAACTTTTACAGCATGAAACCAGTGTGAGTTACAATGATAGCAAAAGATCAGAGGATTCTGTTTGTAATGCCAGCATAAGTAAGGAGGATGAAACTTTGCCATCAGCAGAGAAGGTGCTTTCTTTGATGCTAAAACTCATATATGCATCCATAACTTGATTCCTTTTTTTTTTTTTTTTTTTTTCCTGGTTTAGTATCAAGTTTGGATGTCTAGCAGCTGTATTCCCAGTTTGGAACTTTGCTGTTCTTTTGTGAGTAAACACATTGGGAATACGGTGGAATGTGCTGGAGGTTGAATTTGCAGGCACTTTGAGTGTGTGTATTTCTTTTGTTTCATACTCTTGCTCTATCTTGTGCTATTGGTTAGTGTAGTTGGATTCCATTACCACTTAATCCTGGATCTCATTACATCTATGAAGCATGGCGATTTGCAACAATGATGTTATAAATTAATATCATCCATTTAGCTATTAGAATAAATAAAAAATTGATTAACAGGTGATAATATCTTTACCCAGATGCATTTTCAGGCAATTACATTCTTTTCACATGACAAACAAGTGGGAGATGGAAGTAAAGCATAGTCAAATAAGAATATTTTGGAAAATGGATTCTTATGCTCAGTGAAATTAGTCCTGTTCAAGGATATTTTATATTTTTTTTTTTTTTCTGATTTGATGAGAAAATGCATATTTTCCTGATTTATTTGTAAGTCATCTTTTGCAAGATTTGCCTCTCACATATTCTGATATTATTAATACAACAATCTATTCCAGTAGTTGTATTGAATTTTTTTCCAATTACATCCTCACCTTGATGATTATCGATAAGGTGTTGCAATTTTCCTTTTTCATTCCCTAAATGGCTCGTGTTCTAAAAAAAGCTCTTAAATTTTTCTGTAACAATTCTCAGCTCCATATGCTTCTCCTGAGCAATTCTTGTTGGTCTTACATATTATATCTTGTACCTGCATTATAACAACAAAGTTGTTTTAAACAAATTAGATTCTTGAAACAACCTGCACTTATATCCAATTTTTTCTACCGTTATGTTGGTTGCGATGTGCATATTCTTTTTATATCCAGTCTTTTTTTTTTGCACTTATGTATTCTTTGCATAAACTGTTTTCTGCTGGTTGCAATGAATATCACCTAGAAACATGGAGAAAGTCAGAAAATCTAGTTTCCGGGCTCCCTCTATCAACTCACCAAGAAGAATATAACCAATAAATGGGTCAAGATGGTTGTCACTTGTCACATTTAGCTAGAAAGTAGCAAGAATGATAAGAAAAAACAGATTATCATGAAAGTAAACAAGTTCTTTACATTTTTCATTATTCATGCACATGTAAGGTGGTAGATTGAAAGCTATTCTCAAGCTTCACATTATAAAGGTTTAGAGGAAAATTATGTAAGAACCATAATTTTGGGAGGTTATAAAAAAGGTTAGTATGTTAATCTCTGTACTGGATTCAAACTATGATGAGACTCAGTAAGAGAAACTCTGAACTAGATCCAAAATCCGAAGAATGGAGGATCCAAACCCAAACTGGAATATAATTAACTTTGGGAACTTGGATTCCAAAAATCCAACCTGAAATCTCTGCATTTATAAGCCTATATATATATATATATATATAGTTTGTGTGTGTGTGTTTCTGCATTAATGGTATGACTTGCGCATGCATCTAGGCATATGTGGCTGACTACAAAATCATCTGGGCATATATTCGTGGAGCCTTTCCTAGTTGAGCTGTAGTTTTTATTCATGATGCCGTTGTTGGACATACTTTTTCTTGCACAATTTTAATTTAGATATTCGGTGAAAACAAAGTTTGTTAAATCCATGATATTTGCTGGTCTATCTAAATTGGAGAGTGTACATTGTTCCAGGAGGATGGTGATGAGCCAGATGAAAGTGATCCTGTACTGATGAAGCGCCTGAACAAGCAGAGGAAGCGGGCTATATCAGCCGCTCAGGGTGGGCGCAAGGCTTTGGCTTCAAGAAATTCCTACAAGGACAAGGGTGGCAAGACTTCCCACAATTCAAAAATCCAGAGGCAAGCATGCAAGTGGTAACATAACCTCAGATGAATCCGAGTAGAATACCAGCAGGGTAGATTTAACCTGTGGCATCATGATATAGCGGGAATTTGTGGAGTTGGGACTTGCACCAAGGTGTCACTTAACAGTCCCTACAGCAGGAATCTCCTGCATTTTTATGAGGGTAAAGATCCAAATGTTAAACTATACATAAATATTTTTCTTAGTAGTGGAGGGAATGTATAATGTTCAGCTTTGCTCTTTGTACCATCGACCAGACCAAGAATAAAAAAAGGAAAAAAAACCCCAAACATTTTCTGTTTGGGGATCGTTTTGTGTAATTAGTTTATTTATTTTGCTTGCGTGATGTATAACTTCGGCATTTTTTAATTGTTGCCAGATCGGTTGATTATTGTTAACCGTCTGAATAAATATTCCGTTATTCTGTGTTGTTTGGTGGGTTCTGTATGGTCTCACGTTAACAACAAGAGGTATCGGGTGCGTTGGATTGATCGGCCTATAGCTTCATTGCAACCAAATTTCTATGGTTACAGCGTGGAATTCAAACTGCTAGTTGTCTGACGAATGCGGCCCCTTATGTTCCAGCTTTGGATTGGAAGCAGCTCGCTGCAGGGCTTCCTCTCAGGGTTAATTCGTAGCTTTTGAGTAGATGATTTCTAACAAAATAATATTACAGAACATTATAGCTATTCTCATGTTGGACGAATAATTCGAAGCAGACCGTTTTTTTATTACAATCCTTCCTCATTGATTCCCAAAGTTATGAGAATTATGTTGGTTTTGTAGAAATAATTAGGAGGTTTTAATTGATCTTTTCTGAAGAATTAGACGGTCTTTCGAAGCAGATCTTTTATTTGATGGGTAATTCATCCAAGGAATCTACCGCGAAAGCTGAACTTAGAAGCGAAGCAAATTGAAGAAATGATTTTAAATCGTATATGTTATTAGTCAAACGTCTGAGTATGGTACATGAGAGGTTGGTGATGTCATGTCGACCGTGCTAATGTTGAAATCACTTGAAATATTTTTCTGACTAGAGGGAACAAACGGTTCCTGGAGATCCACATCCGTCCTGATCTCTATCCTACGTGCACCAAATCCACATGGAACGCGGAGAAAATGTATGATTCCAGTTTTATGAGGCATGCATTTGCTTGAATTGGATTTCGTGCAACTGCATCCGATCAGTCCAGATAAAAGTAATTAGTGGAACGATGGGGATTTAACGCTAGAGGTTTAGAAACAGGACCACCCCACCCCACCCCAACCCGCTAAAAGAAGACGACATTTTTGTTGGAAAAAAGAAAAAGAAAGCCTTACGTCACCCCTAAAATACATATTATATGCCATCAGTATCTCTATATTAGTAATAACAATCTAGTAAAACTAAATACACATGCGCGGATTGCAAAAGGCACTCGGGAAAAAGGCATACCGGCATCTTAAGTTTGGCTCTATAATTTACAATATCATAGTTGCCATGTCATTTACTATATATCTGTGTTAGCATCTCCACTCTTCCCCACTTCCTTGTGCCCAACCAGTTTCTGCATCTCAATCTTGACATAAGGTTCTGCTGAACTGTGGCTCGATCCAGCAAGTCCATCATCCATTTTTGTCCCCTTCCGCCTCTTTACCTTCCGAGCCCAGCCGACGAGGCCCTCTTGCACATGCTCATCAAATATGGCCTTCTTGAAGGAGCTCCCCATCTTTAATCCAAACAAAAAAGAATAGTCAGCATCATGCAATTAATTCACTAAAGTCGATAATTCCATACCATGCTCACCTGGGTTACAATAGCATACAGCGGTAGAGTACTGTAGCTGCAGAGAAGCTGGATGATGACCCTGCCATTTAACAAGAACCATACAAGTTTCAAACCATGAACCATGTTTGCTCATAATATTAGCATTAGATATTAATGAAAAAAAGGTGAGAAGTTACTAGTTACCCAATCGCAAGTCTGGGGATGATAAAACCAGAATGATCCATGATGCAGGAATCAAAGCCATAAGTAGTCTGAAGGGGGGAAGAAATATCATTATTAGTCTGTTTAATATCTGAACTGTTGACAGGTTATTAGATTGATCTGACAAAAAAAAAAAAAAAAACTTTTGTTGAATCCTCGAGTCTTAAGAGTACAAATGTAAATACATACAAAGTGCTTAGAATACCGACAAAGTTTGTGAGTGATATAGAAATCCCAGTCCGTTTATCCACTAATCTCAATAACAAATGAAGAATGAACTTATTTTTCATGCTGCTTACCAGTATCCAGAAGAAAAATGCGATCTCGAAGGCATTTTGAAAGAGGATGAAGTGAATCAAGTATAGGACGATTCGTGGCCGATGGAACCAAAAGTGATCATCTGATGGCCGAACTATTAGATCACCTTGAATTGCTGAATGTTTTTCAGCAACCTCATGCGCCAACCGAGCGATGACATGCTCCAACTTAGTGCCAACAGCAAGCAGAAGCTGAAGATATAAACCCGAGAACGCTCATCAGTATCTTAACAAGGTTTGGCAGGATGCGGAGACTTGTTCGTAAATAATATGTTCCATACATCCGTCAAGAAGTGCAAGGAAATATTATTGATGGTGCAATCTACAGTTTATTGCACCCAGGGAAGCACCGTGCATCCCAGCTAGCAGTAATGCACGCTACAACAAACAGACATCGCCCAAACGGTGCATCAAACTTGTTGAAGAGGGTCGTTCCTCTTCGTTTATTTTCCCCGTTTCCTGTTTTTCCTTGGGTGCTAAATCATCACTCTAATCAGCAACATGTACATGCCAGGGCTCCCTGGCAGGGAGCTCCTTTTCCATTTCGTGCTTCTTAAAGCATTACTCTTCTAATCAATATTTCGAGAAGAGGACTAAATTGTCCAGCCTTATGATTGTCCCTTGAAGCCCTTCAGCAACAGCATTACAGCAGATCACCTTATTATATTAGCATCACTGGCTTGGGCTACCTCAACTCTTCAAAGTTTACACCTTGAGTTTATGGTAGATGAAAGGTTCTGCCCAACTCCACTGTTGAAACATGAGTATCAAAAGGAGCATCAGAAAACAAAGATGGTCGAAAGATATGAGCATCGGGCATGGAGATGTCACAATGGATGCGTGTCACAACCAGAGAAGGCATAAGGAATGCACTAATTAAGGATTCATTGGTGGAGAGCTGGAAGGCAATACGTCTAGCAATTTGAATTGATTCGAATGTAGAACAACAAAGTTGCAGCCAAGAAAAGCAAACATCCGATGGGTGCAGGTCTCAAGATATGCGAATGACAAATTGAAAAGATGACTGCATATGCAGCAACGAAGGGAGACAACACATCTAGGGAATAAAAGTAGCAAACAACAGATTGGATAAGTATGAACATGTGCAGCAATGATACCGCATGCCCCTGGAGAAAGAAATTTGGATTTCTAACAAAGGGTCAAAATGAGAAGAAGGCTTGAGACAACCTGGATGGAAGTCATGACTCACGAGAAATGACTCCATAACTTTCATCTGGTGAAGTTTTGTTCAAGCCCAATGGCCATAGAAACAAAACCTCCCAAAAAAATTCTGACTTGATTTATATGCTTTTTCTAAGAATATCAATATGTATATCGAAAATAATCCAGTTACAATGTTTGACTAAATTAACACTTGACCATCACAAGCCTGAACATATGCCACCTGGAAAAATTATAGAAAGGAGCACATCTTATTCACTATATTTCTGAGCACATTCATATAGCTTCACCACCACACAATCAATTCTATTTTTTTTTTTTTTTTCAAGTTACTTTGTAGGTTGATTGTACTCAGGATCAAAGACAATGCTTAGAACTTTAAAAGTAAGCAACCCTACTGAAGACCCATAGCCTAATTTTTCAAAGCACCGCCGAAGATCCGTTAGACAATGGATAATACCATAGCAGATGATCCTTGGATAAACAACATCTACACACTGATTAAAGATGGGCATACTTACAAGCAAGGGAATGAATGCTATCCAAAAATATGTATGCCAACCTGCATAGTGAAATAAGAATGGTATGAAATAGTATGATATGAAATACCAATACTCTGGTAAAAGTAGAAAATTTCTATGCAAAACCTGGCAGAAGCAACAGCCATAATTCTAGAAGCACATTTCTCTATAGAATGAACATGCCTCGACAAAGCCTTGGCTAGAAACTAAAAGCAAAAGCTTTGAGACCACATGATAATAACTATTATTCTTTAGTTTATTATGTGTCAAGAAAACTCCTTAAGGGCCTGTTTGGATGATTGGATTGGAGCTCCTATAAGATTCATGGGTTATGCTAGTACAACCAAGAAGATCATAGGATTACAGGTTCGGCTAAGCCTATATTCATAAATACCCAGGAATAACTTTGGACTGGGCCGGCCCTAAGTGTCTTGACTGTCCCCTACAGAAAATACAAATTTAACTAAGGAAAAAAAGGGGAAATGTTACATTAGCAAATTTTTATATGAATAACTTCTGAGGCCCATTACAGATCTTTAAAACAAATTCAAAGCATCCAATTGATGAGCTGTTATATGAAAATAGTCTATCTAAATTAGACTGACTAATTATTCGATTCCATTTGGATGGCTAAATGCAAGGTCAAATGATGGTTCCAGCAAAGTTGATTGGACAGACTGCAAAAATCATCCACCCAAATAATCTTTTAGCAGCATCCAGTCATCAAGTTGATGCATCAAACAAAAGACGAGAGTGATTAACATCTTTTCTTACAAACAGTTCTTATGAGAATCACATTTGACAAAATAGTGAAATTAAAATAAGAAAAGAGAAAGGATCAAAAAGGTTCCCTCAAATATATCAGAATTCATGTATGAACTTCAAGTTATGGTAACAATTTTACTTGGGGGGAAATGAAATTTAGCGTCAATGTCTTCAAGGGGATCAAAACCGAGCTTACCATTAACATTCAGCAACAAGAAAATGACCACAAAGATCCAAAGGTACCAACTGAAAGAAAGAAAAATTGCCACTGATAAGGATCGCATACATGGGAAAGATTAGCACACAAACTGTTGCATGATCTTCAATGAGGAACTATATGATTCTGCCAGGGCCAATACCAAATTAAGACCCATAATGGCTGACCTGCAAATTGAATGCATGATATACATTTAAATTACCTTATACCAACAACTTTCTTGAAATCAGCTTCTATGGCTCGCACCATATATCTATGAAAATCAAATTTTGGGTTCCCCCTGCAATGTGTCTAAAAGGAAAGGGTTTAAAGAGTAAGAATAAACTGATATGTTAGTTCAAGACAACAAGGAAATAAAAAAAAATTACTTTGACAACTATTTGATTACCATAATAAAACCCAGTCTCATTGTGGTGTAGTCCGATTTAGTGACAGAACCATAGAATTGTTTAACAAAAGAATGCTGAAAAAACAGGTAATAAGATTTAGAACAAACTCTGAATCTCTTGTTATGTCAAAAAGAAAGTTTATACAAAAGAATTTTTAAGAGAGAGAGAGAGAGAGAGAGAGAGAGAGAGAGAGAGACCAATAATAAATGATCTGAAATCATAAGGAAAACAAGAGTGATCCATACAATATACCATCTTACCACAAATATCTTGCAAGATAAAGTACACATACCATATGTTTTGTAAAATTAGATAATTAATCCTGCACCATGAGACTTAAAACACACAGCAGATTTGGTCCTCGCACAACTCATGTCACTGAACATCTCTTTTTGAGGAACGTAGTTGCAAGGAATCATGTGGAGAGTTAATTTCTCCAAATATTTTTAACTGAAAATGGTTATGATTCTTGGAGAGGAATGTATTCAGACAAAGACTAATCTCTAACAGGAAGGGAAGTGTTGGTATCTCTAGATTTGCAATAACTCCGAGGCAAAAACTAAGAAGGAAAGCCATGATTAAGAAAATCCCATTTTGGTCCATATAAAACATGTTAGGATTCAAGCAGGATGGTGGTAACAGTTACCCTTGATAATGAGAACTAAAACCAAACATGCTACCTGCCCTTACAAGGGAAAGCTTTTAGTGTTTACTAGAAGAAACAATAAAAAAGAGATGCAACTAGATGCACAAATACATATATAAGCAAGAGGAAATAAAAAATGAGGTACTCTCACAATAGAATGCAAGAGGAATGAGGTTCATAAGATCAGTGGATGCAAGGATGGTCTGGCCCTAAACTGACAAGGTATGAAAGCTAATGTTCTATTATATACAAGCTTTTTGACATTTGACAATGCTTTCTCCAGATAACAATGTTATACTCTAGCATGTGAAGGAATGAATTATTGTTGAGAAGGGATGTCGCATATGAATGTACTGCCAAAATTTCAAAATAAAGGTATTTGCATGCATCATTTGATGAGTAGCGTAAACAGGAATTGAAGTCCAAATACTAATTCTCAATGGATGAGACAAACATCTGATTAATGACAGACTCTTGGCCCAACTGAGTGAAGTCATTTATAAGCATGTTAGCAGGTGTCTCTAACAACAGGAGGCACAGAAGCAGATACCGAATTTCAAATCAAACTCAAACATATCTCATACAACAAGATTTGTCCCCCTAAATTTGTATCATTAGAAATTTAAATATCTACTAGCCTTCTTCTGAGACGCACCCAAAAAAAGAAAAAAAAAAAAAAAATGATCGTGATTCCCTGATGTGGTAAATTACACCTTATGTGGTGATGTCCCATCAACCAGGCTTGATTATTCAATGAGATAAACAACCACATTCTCTAAACTTGCTTTTTAAGCCAAGCCACCAGACTATATATTAAGCATGAAGAACCACGCTCTCAAATCAGTGACCTGTAAAACAATCTTCATTTTGATAATTTAGTTCAATTATCATCCATTTTAAAGTAGCGTGGTAATTATTCAACAATATAGCACCTAACATCCATCAAAACTTTATCCATATTATTAGACTTAATGTATGGTAGCCCAAATATGCCACAACCAGTGTTCTTTTCTTAAAAGCATTTCATATACAACTACAGGAAAAGGCTTAAGCTTAAATTCCAAATGCGACAAACTATACGAACCACCTTTCTTTTTTTAAAAAAAAAAAATCCTAGGTTCACTGTCTTTCAAATATAATTACATAACATGCATCACTCACCAACCAACTATGAATTAGTGAATCTTTGCCAATACCCTTGAAACGGTCCCTGATAAACTCAAATTGATGCACATGGGTAACCTTCTTGGGAGCTGTCCATATTAACAGACTCAGATCAGCACGTCAGTGAGAACAATATATGGCAAATTTTGGCCTCTTGAGGACAAGTTTTTTTGGCATCATTGTTAATTACATATCACTACTAAGATGAATTCATACCATCTCCTATAGTTTCTTTCTGGATTGAATCTTCCCAGTGTTTCCACTGTCTTATCTGAACCACAAAAAGAAAGTATCGTTAGACATAACTCATATTTGAAAACTTATAAGCACATGCACCAAAAAAACCAGAAAGTAAAGAAGAGTCACCCATTTACCCTTGCTCCTCCCAAAAGCATAGTAAGAACGCTGAAAATCACATGAGTGATTGCCAGAACAAAAATAAAGATATGCAACTGATGTATTGCTTCAAGAGATAGCAATGGGACTTTTCCCTGAAAAGCAGAAGAAATGCATCAGTATGTGGAGAGGGCCAAATTTGGCATGCTGGGTAACTAGAACAAGTAACATAAAGAATGCAGCTTAGGATTACGAAATCCCCTTCCAAGAAGGACAATATTAGCAACCACAAACAAATAAGTTGCTTTGTTGGTTATCATGAACTTAACTAAGGAAATACGTAATGAAATTATCTTTTATAGTGAACAATCATAAAAGCTTATGTCGAAATTTTTTTGAATACAATGACCAATATTTATCAAAGGAATTGGAGCAGCCATCAGTACAGGAACCTTGATTCATACAGCAAAAAAGTTATTTGTTCTCTGATACTAAGAAAAGGGCTAAAATCCTTGTCACACCTGTAGACGAGAATGCTTTCTTTAAAGTCAAGCCACCAGCTAAAGCATTAAACTTTTACAAGAATTAGCAACTACGAAAATTATCTCGGTGACAATACTCTCTTTCAAAATATAATTAATTACTAAATGGCATAAAGCTGAACATCATAGTTGTACTTTATTCATTCCATACAGTACGCTTCTACCTATTTTTATAATTATTAAGACAACACAAATAGGAACATGTCTTCTTTACATACGAGGCTTCTAAAAGCAACAATAAAATTAAGATGTCATGAGCTGTCATCGACTAGCTTAAAGTTCTAAACAAATGGCCACCATTACACAACATTTTACTTTTGTCATTAGAGATGAGACCTTAATTTGCCGAGAACTTGTGCAAAATGGCACCTCAATGACAAAAATTCGAATTTAGTTTGCAAAATACAGCAAAAAGCGGAGATCCTCATCCCTGCAAGAGCAGAGCCCGAATACAACGCAAATTGTTTTTTTTAATCTCTTATTTCTCAACCTCATAAAGGCTTTTGCCACTACAGGATCTTGGGAAGGTCAGATTTACGCAGCCTTACCCCTGCTTGCGGAGCGGCAGTTTCCTTGTTTCGAAGAAGCAGTGTTGCAGTTGCACCAAGACCCACCCTCTTATTTCTTAACCTCTATCGAAACTACATTTTCCTTCTTTTATTTTTTTTGAAGAACCATCAAAGTTATATGACTCCCCCCGGCAAAATTTCGCGAATTTCACAGCAAAATGGAAACTTTACCCAGAAAAAGGGGCAATGCCAGCAAAACCGACCTTCATTTTGCAATGTTCCTCCCCGAATCCACTTTCCGAGAGCAGCCGCCGGCCGCCGCTGAGAACACCGGCAAAGAAGGCGGAGCTGAAGTGCTCCGTCGTAGCGGCCTCCGACTCCTCCACCTTGCAGGGAAGCATGCGCTTTGTCCACCCCTCGGGGATGCAGATCCTCTGGATCGCCCCCTGGAATACCGTCAGCAGCAGCGATATGAACCCCAACAGCATCAATTCTGTACTCAAAAATTACAAACCCACCAATCCTCGATCCTTGAGAAACAACAGAGATTAGAACAAAGAGAGAGATGGGAGAAAGGGAGGCAGAGAGAAGACCTTCTTTAACTTTCTGCAGCGCTTCGAAGAGAGGCTTCTGGTTCTTCTTCTTTAGGGCCTGCCCGATCACCAATGGATGCATCATTCAGATAATAAGCGAGAACGAAGAAGAGAAGGAGAAATAGGGAGAAAGGTGGTACCTTTCCGAGGTAATGGAGGAAGCGCTCGACGAAGAGGGATATGAAGACGATGATGGAGCAAACGGCAGCGACGATCCATGTAGGCGTGAACTCCAGCAGGATATTTGTCTCTTCGCCTCCTTCTCCTCCGGCCATTCCTCTACCTCCCTCCTTGACCGAGCAGCCGAACGAGAAAAAGAGATCAACTCCGATATATAAAGATCCAAACCAAGAGAAGGAATCGAAGAAGCCAAATGGCCAAAACCTCCGCTGTAAATCAACGGAGAGAAGAGCGGAGAGAAACGAAGAGCCCGGTCGCCTGCGTGCGTGCCTGCGTGCGTGCGTGCGTGGCGAAGAGGTTGGATCCTTCGTGAGAAAGAAGGATTCACTTTCCTTCGCGAGAATCCACCGCTAGATCGCCCTTCGCACAGACCTCAAATCACTCTGAACTCCGCCATTAATAGCTGCATTGTTTCACTCCTGAGAACAGAGAGACGTTGGGGTTTGGCTGGCAAATCCTGAGGTGGTGGCCAACGAGATGGTACAACCATCATTTCTTTTGAAATAAAAAAAACCAACATGGTATTGGCTCCCAGTATAATATCAAAATATTATCTTAATTAAAATTTATAATTTTTTTATCATACCATATCGACATAATTTTATTATATTATCGATACGTAGTACGAGATAATAAGATATTCCTATATGAGATTATGTACACACTGCATGTGATGCAACATGATACGATATCGATAAATAAAAAATTTTAACATTAACATTCTTGAGTAATTCTTTATACATATTTATGATGTAGGAAAACTAAATCAATTTATTTGATTGGGTCATATAACTATAATTTTTTAATATATATTTAATATTAATATTTATATTTTTTATTTAAAATTTTAAATAATAAAAATGTATTTTTTAATTTTAATTTTTTAATACGGTGTACAAAAAATCTTCCTAACATTTCCACGTTCACGTGGTATGTGCGAATTGATGCTTCATACCATATAATTATGCATTTTGTATCGGATATTATTTTCGTTGGAAGCATGGTGGGACCCGCCGAGTGTTAGACATTTCATCGGACAAAAAATCTAAGCGATGTAGGTTGGCCGAGCGCGTTAATTGGGTGCCGTGGCATTCGTTCTGGAAACCTCGAGCGCGTGATTGAGAAATACGCGTCGGGCGTTGCGGTATCCGATGCTCGTCGGGGGAGTACGCGTGGCCGCATCCGAGAGTCATGGCGAGCACGTCGCAGAAATGTAGCTTAAGATCCCATGTCTGGTATGGAACAGCAGCCAGCCATCTGTGATGGCTTGAATTCGCAACAAATTGCCAATCGTAACAGGATTTTCGGGCCCACAGATCTCTGTCGCGTAATTGGAGCGTGGAAAGTGAGTGCACTATATCAGCTAGGAAGTAATAAAAGGTCACATGCGTGGGTTCCGGATCCTCTGGACCACACCCAGGTTTCACACCCACGATGGGGCCACATTTAGTAGGAGAAGTTACAGATTAGAACGGTTCTGTAACGTATACCTTAAACCATTAATAACAAACTAATGTACCATCTAAAAGAATTAATTTTTTATTTAAAATAATAAAAATCGTTAACAGATCAATTATAGTTATTAATATTTTTTATTTAAAATTTTTAATCAAATTTAAATAATAATATTTTTTTAATAATAAATAATATATTAATTTGTTGTACCGTGCTAACCGAGAATTTCTCCGTTTGATGGAGCTCTCGGTGAACAGTGGGATCCGAGTTTTGGCTTGGGAAAGAAAAAAACAGAGCCACTAATTACGGTAATGAAATGCGGGCCCCACCACTCTTTGTGACTTCGAACGAAAGCCAGGAAATTGAAGGAGAGGACTAGGTGCGCTGTTTGAGGAAAAGAAGGCAGATCTTGCGTCACGTTTACACTATCTGAACGGATGTGATTTGATGGAGGTAGCTTTCCCGCTCTCCCAGGCAAATTTGGCAACCCACTTGGCAAAGGGTCGCCGCTGTATCTTTCAGAAGGATCACCTTCAGCACAGATCTCGATGCTAGCAGTGGATGATGCAACGGTGGATTCGCTCGGAGGATACAAAGGTCCCTTGGGGGAAAAAGGTCGGTGATCATGTGAAAAAGGATCTCTGCGGCATGAGGATGGGAATCTCGTTCTTCCTTCTTTTTTTTTTTTTTTTTCCTTTTTCTTTCTCACCGGGCGGCAGGGAGGGGAAATAGAACTCTCATTTCATAACACACCCCAACTAAACTCATTTATTGAACCCGTTTTACATTTACATGCAGTAAACCGTAAAGTTTGAAAGCAAGCCACGAGATCTATGGACGTTGCTCGCAGTAGGCCAACAGGTTGATCGTGATAGAAAATTAAATATCCCATGTAACTTTCAAAAAAAAAAAAATCATTTGAAAAACCACTTATATCTTCCAGACACAAGTGATCAATTAGAGTACACGCGGGTGAGTTTCTAAATCATTTTTTGTTCCAAATTAGATCTCATCGATTCAATTGCAAACTAGAGAGGATCTCAACTTGAGTCCGAAGCCATGATTTTGAATCATTGAGAACGGTAAAACCCTTTAAATTTCTAAATATGTGGCCACCTTCTTTTTCATATGTATTTTCATTATTTTTATTAAACAAGTTTAAAATAATAATCATGGTAATAATGTGTTACGGAATCATCATAATATTAGAACAGCCACTATGATTGTTTGTTTGTATGCGGTGGATGGTCATGGGGATGCAAAGGTGCAAAAGTTAATGACTATGCTCCAATTCAAGATTTGGTCATTTAATAGATAGATATTATGAATTTAAAAAATAATAATAATTAGTTTGTTACTACCTTTGCAATTATTAAATTACAATAGCTGTGTTTCATTTGCATTGTTGATGATCTCCATAGTAAAGCATCTTTTAAATTTAATTTTTCATGCCATATTGGACTAAAAAAATTTGATGAACAATGATTGGAAGGACAAAATCCTATAACATTCAGTTATCATCCATAATTTTCTACTTTGGTTATGATTAAACAATGCTTGTCATAAGAAATAATATTCTATTTCTAAATAAATTCAACAATTGGTTCATGTAGAACTAGCATGGTAAAGTTGCCACCTTTTAACAAAAGATTTTTTGGTATCGTGGGAACGTTGGTGTTATTTGACCTTGGGTTCCACAACACGCCATGTGTCTATGGATAGCGCAAATCAAGAATGTCTCATCTCAGCATTTGCTACACTTGTTATGATTTGAAAAGGGAACAATGTGATCAGGTCGCATATGGATGGTCTTCTTTACATATTTGTGTTCAAGTCTAGTATTAATTAATTATTGGTCATTATCCAAGACAAGATACTTAATCTTTGTTATGATAATATATGTAAGAGTAAGTTGGTCTTTTGAGTAGCGACTGTATGATTTCATATTTTGAATAGGCCATTCTAATGAGTTATTTACTGTAACAAAATCATCGTGTTATGGCGCACGTTGCTAGCCTTCCTACATAACCATGTAAGTTTATTAACAATGCTTAACTGATGTTTACTATTTAAAATATGATAGTTAAACATGTTATTACGATGTAAGACAACAAGATAGTGATAATATCATTTCATTTATGCCATTTTAGCATGTTGTGCTATTTCACTCGTTCTTCCGAAAGCATTATATTTTGCTCCATAGCACAGTTAATAAAATATATTTTTGCCGAGTCAAATTCTAGAGGATGAATGCCAACCCACAAATATGTGCATGCAAACTGTCGGACATGTGTATATATATATATCAAATTCTAGAGGATGAATGCCAACCCACACAAATATGTGCATGCAAACTGTCGGACATGTACGTCTATATATATATATATATATCATAAATATTGCCATTCAAAATTTGATGTGATATATAACTTTTAATAAATATTATAAATATAATAATAAAAATATTAAATTATAAAATAATTTATTTTATTTTTTAAAAATTAATATTTTTATTAATTTTATGTAGGAAAGAAGTTTGTTGAGAAGAGTTTAATTTTTTTATTTAAATAAAATAAATTTAAAGCAAAATGAGCTTCAATTAATTTTGAAATCAAGTTTTAAAAGAAAAAAGAAAAAAAATAATAGCCAGTCGGTCTAAATCGAACTGGCTAAAAAATTGGCTCGAAATTAGCTGGCCCGACCGCAAACAGCCCATGAACCATGCGCACGTGAACCATGCACGCCCAACCCATTCCGATCCAGCGTGGACTAGAACAATAAAAGGAGCACTGTAAACCCTTTAAGGGTCTACGATTTATTTCATGTGGTGCATGGGACAGTTTTGGTATTTTGCATGGCATGGCGGGCTATGGTTGGTGTAGGATTACACAATGCGTGGTCTACATAAGGGATGGCGCGATCGGATGGCTCAAGTGGCTGTCAATTTTGATCTGACAGCTGGAATTTAGGTGTTAACAAATGGCTGAGGGATGAGGTGGTCAAGATCCAATGGAGATAGTTGATTCCAATTTTGATTAAATGATTGAAGCCTATCAGCATGATCCAACGACCTAAGATTCATCATCGGCTTTGAACCAATAGTCAGAATTTATTCCGATCGGATCTGAGAGTTTAATCATGATTTTTAAGGGATTTTTGGTTTGTTTGATCGTGATCTAACGTTCAGAATCGATCCAGGGTTTCCTTCGACTTGTTTCAGGAGTCTTAATCCTGATTTCTTCAGAAATTCTCACCAAAAACCATTTTTAGCCCATAAAAAAGCCCTATTGTTGCCGTACAAAACTTGGAGAGAAGAACAGGAATAGAGAGCTACGGAGCATAAATTAGACTAGAATTTTTTTAGAAAAGAAATAAAGGAGGGGGATATGAGAGAAAAATGAGGGTTCTAAAAAAAGAGTTTGATCAAAGAAGAGAGTTTTTCTTCTTCCTTCTTCTTTCTTTCTTCTTTATTCATCTTCCAACGTCCAGCACATCAAGCAACTCTCTTCTTCATCAATTTCTCCATGCCAAAAGCAACGATTGGCAAAACTCAGCAACAAGCAATTTTCTGTTTGGATTTTCTCACATCTTTTATTCTATTTGCTGTTTTATTTATCATGAACTAATTTTTTTTTTACTAAGATTAAGATGTAGCTACTCTTTTGATACAATATTCAGTATGATTGGATTTTAGATTTAAATTTTGTTCATGAGAAGTATATAAATTTATTCTTAATACTTTTAGATTACTAGCTATCTTCTAATTGATTTGATGGATATAGATGATACGGACCAAGTACGTCGATGTAAATATTTTTTGATTTATATATCTTATATTAAGAATCGGATTAAGATTCTTATGCATGCGGTAATTTTAGTACACTTTGGACGTAGCATATTTTAATTAGAGTATTTCATAAAACTTAAAGCATTAATATTTATTTAAATTATACCTGAACTAAAGAGTAGTTAATAAGTATTGATAGTTTTGCTATGCCTAGACCAAAGGATGGTGAATATCTTAGGAGACTCCACCGTCAGATAAAATAAAATTAATCTAATTTGCATGATTATTTAAATATTATATTAATTGAGTTGATGAACCGATTGCCTTAGTATCCTACTGCTCTTGAATTCAATCCTAATAATTAAACCCTCTTTATTTCCTTATAGTTTTTTTAATTATTTTTTTATTTTTTTTATTTTTTAAATTAATTTTTAAAATAAAGTTTAGAAAAAAAAATTTTAGTAATTATTTTTTAATCCTCGATGAATGATATTTTACTCATTCACTTTATTACTTGATCAACTGGTGCACTTGTCATAGTGATAGATTAACACGCATCAAGCTTTTGCCATCGTTGTCGGAGCTTGTGTCTGAAATAATATTAAAATTTTAATCCTTACTTTACTTTAGAATTTTATTTTAAATTTTTATTCTTATTTTATTTTTAGATTTATGTTCGGTGCATGACACATATTGGACATAGTGACTTAGTATCTTTTGATCTAGAATTAAAGAGGACCATCAGAAGACTAAATCAAGAAAGAAACATGGCGACTAAAGATCTAGATGACGTCAATCTAGGATTAGATATGGTGGCATAGGGACAGCAAAAAGCTATTCGAGTGGCACATTATCTATTAAATGATTACATCGTACCATCTGTAGCCGACGCAGTCTCGAGCATCAGAAGACCGTCTGTGTAAGCAAATAACTTTGAAATAAAAGTCATGATAATCCAAATGATTCAATCAACTATGCAATTTAGTGGACACATGCATGATGATCCGAACATCCATATTTCTAATTTTTTTGAACTTTGTGATACTTTTAAAATTAATGGGGTGTCAGATGATGCCATTAGATTAAGATTATTTTCTTTTTCTTTATGGGATAAAGCTAAAAGTTGACTTCACTCTCTTTCTGCAGGTTTTATCACTACTTGGGATGTCCTAGTTCAAAAATTTTTGGCCAGGTACTTTCTACCTTCTAAAACTGTAAAGATACGCAATGATATTACTTCTTTTGTGTAAATAGAGATGGAGTCACTATATAAGACTTGGGAATGATTTAAGAAACTGCTGATAAGATGCCCACATCATCAATTACCCATTTGGCTTTAGGTACAAATTTTTTATAATGATTCATCTCCTACTAATCATTCTATGATTGATGCAACAGCAGAACGTACCATTAATTGCAAAATAGAGAAAGAAGCCTTTGATTTGATAGATGAGATGTCATCAAATAGCTATCAATGGTAAATAGATTGCATGATGCCGAGAAGACCAGTAGCTATGCAAAGAGTAGATTGCATTCCAATCTTATTAGCTGAGATTACAACCCTTAGAGCCGAAGTCAACAATCTGAAGGAATCAGCTATGCATATCAGAGCATCACGTGTGAGCTGTGTGGAGGAGGACATTATACAAGTGACTATCAGACAGATAATTCTTTTGCTAAAACTTCTAATATAGCTAACTATATTAATAATTTTTTCAGGCTACAGCAAAATAATCCCTACTATAACAAATATAATCAAGAGTGAAGACAGCATCCAAACTTCTCATGGAGTAACAAAAATGCAGCACAACAACCATCCCTGGGATTCCAAGTACCTAAGAAAAAGTCTGATATGAAAGAGTTGATGGTCAAATTTATGCAGAATCAAGAAGCAGCCATATGAAATATGAAGACTAAATTCATGCAAAATCAAGAAGTGGCCATTCAAAACCTGGAAACCAAGTTTAGGCAGGACCAAGCGATAGCGATTCAAAACTTGAAGATGCAAGTGGGTCAAATGGCTAAGATAATCTCTAGAAGACCATAAGAATCCTTGCCTAGCAACACGAAGACCAATCCAAGAGAGCAAATCAATGCTATCATATTAAGAAGTGGTAAAGAGTTGAAAAAGTCACATCAGAAGAAAGAGACTAATGAGAAAACTAGAAAATAGCCAACTAAAATTCATCAGTTACTAAAATAACCAGCAGATGGATGGTCCTCGGATACAAAATTTGCTGATTTAGATGTAAAATCCTATGAGCCACTACTACCACTTTCAGAGAGACAAATATAGCATCTAGATAAGAAATTTTTAAATTTTTTTAAAATTTTAAAAAATTTACATATTAATATACCTTTTGTAGATGCTATTACTTAGATGCCCAGGTATACTAAGTTTCTTAAAGAAATTCTAAGCAATAAAAAGAAGCCGAAGGAGTATGAGTCAGTAAATTTAAATGAAGAATACTCAGCAATACTTCAAAACAAATTACTATAGAAGCTAAAAGATCCAGAAAGTTTTACTATCTCTTGTATTATTTTTAAATGAAGAATACTCAGCAATACTTCAAAACAAATTACTATAGAAGCTAAAAGATCCAGAAAGTTTTACTATCTCTTGTATTATTGATGATTGTAGTTTTGACAGAGTTCTATATAATTTAGGAGCAAATATTAATCTCATGCCTTTCTTTATTTTTAAAAAACTGAATCTTGGAGAATCAAAGCCTACTACTATCACTCTTCAGCTAGCAAATAGATCCATCAAATATCTAAGAGGTATAGTGGAAGATGCCTTAGTAAAGATAAATAAATTTATTTTTTTTATTAATTTTATTATTCTAGATATGGAAGAAGATATTGAAGTACCCCTTATTCTAGAGAAATCTTTTTTAGCTACTGAAGGAGCTTTAATTGATATTCAACAAGAAAAATTAATTCTTAGAGTCCAAGAGGAATAAGTTATCTTTAATATTTTTAAGGTTATGAAACATCCTAATGATAATCAAATTTATTTTTGAATTGATGATATTGATAAATTAGTACATGAGTATTTTTTAGAAAATAGGTTTAAGAATCCTATTAAGGCTTGCATTATCCAATCACAAGAGGGTTTGGTTGAAAATAAAAGGCAATTAGAGTATATAAGATTGTTGGAGGCCAGACCATTCATTCCACGCACATATAGACTATGTTTTGAAGAGCTAGAAAGATCATCTACCCCTCTTCCAAAGCCATCAATTGAAGAGCCACCTACTCTTGAACTTAAACTTGTTCATTCATATTTAAAATATGTTTTCCTAGAAGGTTCTTCACACTTGCCTATTATTATTTCTTCCTCTTTGATAGGATTAATAGAAAAAAAATTATTGAGAGTGCTAAAGAAACATAAGAAGGCATTTGGATGGACCATAGCAGACATTAAAGAAATAAGTCCTTCAATTTGTATGCACAAAATTCTCATGGAGGATAATTATGAGTCTACGATCCAATCCCAAAGAAGACTCAACCCAAAGATGCAAGAAGTGGTCAAAAAGAAGGTAATCAAGCTACTTGATGTAGATATTATTTATCCTATCTCCGATAGTTCTTGGGTGAGTCCTGTTCAAGTCATTTTTAAGAAAGATGAGATTATTGTAGTTCAAAATAATAATAATGAATTAATTTTCACTAGGACTGTGACTGGATGGAGAGTATATATGCATGGATTATAGAAAATTAAATGATGCAACTAGAAAAGATCATTATCCTCTTCCATTCATAGATCAGATGTTACAAAAATTAGCTAGGCATGATTTTTATTATTTTCTAGATGATTATTTTGGTTATAATCAAATTACTATAGCACCTGAGGATCAAGAGAAAACTATATTTACATGTTCCTATGGTACATTTTCTTTTAAGAGAATGCCATTCGGTTTGTGTAATATACTAGCTACTTTTCAACGATGCATGATGGCTATTTTTTATGACATGATTGAAGATTTTCTTGAGATCTTTATGCATAATTTTTCTATCTTTGGATCTATATTTGATAAATACCTGCATAACTTGTCTCTTATTTTACAAAGATGTGAGGATGCTAATCTTGTCTTAAATTAAGAGAAATGTCATCCGATGGTGCAAGAAGGCATAGTACTAGGCCACAAAATTTTATATAAGAGAATTAAAATGGATAGAGCTAAGGTTGAGGTAATCGAAAAGTTGCCTCTACTGATCTCAATAAAGGCTATTAGAAGCTTCTTAGGGCATGCTGAATTTTATCATCGATTTATAAAGAATTTTTTTTTAATTTGTAGATCTATATCTAATCTATTATATAAAGATGTCTCTTTTTATTTCACTGATGAGTATTTATAGGCATACAACATTATAAAAAAGAAGCTGGTCAAAGCACATATTGTAGTGGCACCAGATTAATCCCTACCTTTTGAGTTGATGTGTGATGCTAGTGATATAGCCATATGAGCAATACTTGATTAGAGAAAGGATAAGATTTTTAGGACTATTTATTATGCCAGCCACATCTTGACAGAAGTCTAATTCAAAAATATGCAACTACAGAAAAGAAGCTCCTGGTAATAGTATTTGCATTAGATAAATTTTATTCTTTACTTATTTTATCCAAAGTTATTGTATATACTGACCATGCAGCTCTAAAGTATCTTCTTGCTAAGAAAGATAAAAAATCTAGATTGATTAGGTGGATTCTTCTGCTACAAGAGTATGATTTGGAGATCAAAAATAAGAAAGGAATAGAAAATTTAGTTGCTGATCACCTTTCAAGGCCGAAAAATGCCACATAAATGGATTTAGATATTTGCTCTATCAAGGAGGAGTTCCTAGATGAGCACCTTTATACTATCTCACGTAGAATATTTGACTACCTGGTTGGTAAGGTTCTTCCACTTAATCTTTCTTTTCAATAAAAGAAGAGATTTTTATTTATTATCAAATATTATTTTTGGGATGAACCTATCTTATATAAGTATTGTGCAGATCAAATCATTAGAAGATGTGTTCTGGAAGAGGAGATGGACAAAATTATGCACCATTGTCATGATCAGGAGGTAGGAGGATATTTTGACTCAACTAAGACAACCTATAAGGTTCTTCAATTAGATTTTTATTGGCCCTCTCTATTTATAGATGCTCATACTTATGTCTCATCATGTGATCGCTGTCAAAAAACTAAAAATCTCTTTAGGTGACATGAAATATCTTTAAACAATATTCTTGTATGTGAAATTTTTTATGTTTGGGATATTGATTTATGGGATCTTTTTCTAGTTTCTTTTCAAATCAATATATTCTTGTGGCTATCAATTATGTTTCAAAATGGATAGAAGTAGCAGCTTTTCTAACTAATGATACTAAGGTAGTTGTCAAATTTTTGACAAAATATATTTTTATATGTTTTGATACTCCTAGAGCAATCATTAGTGATGGGGGCACACACTTTTGCAACAAAATAATTTAAAAATCTGTTAAGCAAATATGGTGTCACTCACAAGATAACTACCCCATATCATCCACAAACAAGTGGTCGAGTAGAGGTGTCTAATAGACAATTAAAGAGAATCTTGAAAAAGACTGTAAGTGCATTTAGAAAAGATTAGTCATTAAAATTAGATGTTGTATTGTGGGCATATAGGATTGCATATAAAACACCCATTGGTATGTCCCCATATAGGTTACTTTTTGGTAAAGCATGTCATCTTCCTATTAAGCTAAAACATAAAGCATATTAAGCTATAAAAATTCTTAACTTTGATATACAAGATGCAAGAAAGAACATGTTGATGCAGTTAAATGAGATAGATGAATTTCGTCATGATGCTTATGAAAATGTCTGGATCTACAAAGAACGTACTAAGAAATGGTATGATAATAAGATTATAAAAAGAGAATTTCATAAGGAATAGCAAGTTCTTCTCTATAGTTCATGGCTACATTTATTTCTAGAAAAGCTAAAATCAAGATGAAAAGGTTCCCATACAATTACTAAAGTTTTCTCATATAGAGCAGTGAAGATCTCTGATAAATCAAAAGATACTTTCAAGGTAAATGGACACAGGCTGAAGCATTATATTGTAGAAGTTTTAAGAGGGAGAAGGAAGTCCTCTGGTTGCAAGATCCAATCTAGAGCTCCAAGAAAGTTAAGCTAACGATTATAAATCAGAACTACTAAATAGGTTATTTCTTTTTCTTTTAGTTTTGATCTTTTTCTTTTATTTTTTTTTGTAGTTTCTTGTTGCTCTTTTATGGCTCTGGTGTGTATTTTTAATTTTATAGAGAAAAATAAAGAAAAGCTCAAGTTAATTTATAAAATTTTAAAGAACCAGTCTGGACTGAATCAGGTATATTCTTTTCTATCTCTTATTGCATTCTTTACTTTTTTTTTTCTCCATTGATACTGTTGGTGCAGAATTTGGTTGACTCCGGATCGAGCTAGAGCTGAGAAAGATGAGATCGCCATCGGTGATCTATAAAATAAAGTCTCGTTCGGAGTCGATGGTGATGGCTCTGATGGGACCCTCCGATGATCAAGTCCGCTCTTCTGTCCAATAGAAATGAAGTGCTCAGACGAAAATTCGGTAGAGTTTCGAAAAGAAGAAGAGAGCTTAGAGCTTTAGAGGAAAGAGAAAAGCTCGAAGAAAACGTATTTTGAGGATCCCTTTTTATAGACGGAGCTTGAATGATAGTGACGACCATATCGTCTGATAGCGGACCGCTCGAGACTGCATGGAATTTAGTACGGAGAGAGAAGTATCGCCAGACTAGTAGTGACGATCATACCGTCCGATAGCATCGCCTATGGCAGACTGATGGCGATCGTTCATCGAGATTTAATAGCCGTAGCTCTGAGAAAGCAGGCGTTGGTTGGTGGACTTCAACATATATCAATTTCAGAAGAGTTCGGACTTCTGAAGGGAATATATCTAGTGAGGATTATCCGAAAGTAATCCACTGGAGAAATCCGACTGAGGATGAAATCCGGAAAGAGTTCGACTTCTTAAGGAGTTTGGTCGAAGAGAAAGTTCGAAAAGTGTTTGGCTTCTGTAAGCATTCGACTGGAGGAGCATGGAGGAAGTTCGATTTCTACAGGCATCCGACTAGAGGAGAAGCTCGGAAGAAGTTCGACTTCCATAGGCGTCCAACTAGAGGAGCGGGGAGGGAGTTTGACTGAAGCTCGATCGTTGAAAAGTTTGACTAAAGCTTGGCCATCGAGAAGTTCGGCCGATTGAAGGGATTTGGCTAAGACTCGACTGCTGGAGAGTTCAGAAGGGGCTCGATCGCTAAGGAGTTCGGCCGACTGAAAGAGTTTGGCTAAGGTTCGTCCGCTGAAGCTCTTCCATGATTATCGATTGCATTAGGCTGAGCATCAGACTAGACTTCGATAGGAGCGGAGTTTATCCCCAATAATAGTCTTTCCCACTTTCGTATTCAAAACTCGAAGGGAGTACCGAAAAGATGATTACCGAGTTCTCTTCAGGGCTCTACGCCAGTTCAGGTTGAAGCTTGGAAGAGATCTCGTCTCCAATCGAGGTTGAAGAAGATCTCGTCTTCTCCTGCAGCCAAGGTTGAAGATAAAGCTCGGGGGAGATCTTATCTCCTACAATCGAGGTTGACTCGGTCACTCAGAAGAAATCTTATCTCTAGCCGAGGTTGACTTGATCGCTCGAGAGAGATCTTATCTCTAGCCAAGGTTGGCTCGAAAGAGATCTTATCTCCTGTAGTCGAGGTTGACTCGATCGCTCGGAAGAGATCTTATCTCTAATCGAGGTTAACTTGATCGCTCGAAAGAGATTCTATCTTTAACCGAGGTTGAAGCTCGAGGGAGATCTTATCTCCTACTGTTGAGGTTGGCTCGGGGGAGATCTTATCTCCTACCGCCAAGGTTGGCTCGGGGGAGATCTTATCTCCTGTAGTCGAGGTTCAAGATAAAGCTCGGGGAGATCTTATCTCCTATAATTGAGGTTGAAGCTCGGAGGAGATCTTATCTGCAGCTTAGGTTGAAGCTCGGAGGAGATCTTATCTCCTACAATCGAGATTGGTCCGATCGCTCGAAAGAGATCTTATCTCTAACCGAGGTTGACTTGATCGCTCGAAAGAGATCTTATCTCTAGCCGAGGTTGAAGCTCGTGGGAGATCTTATTTCTTACAGTCGAAGTTAAAGTTCGGAGGAGATCTTATCTCCTATAGCCGAGGTTGGCTCGGAGAAAATCTTATCTCCTGCAGCTGAGGTTGAAGGTAAAGCTCGGGAGAGATCTTATCTCTTGCAGCCGAGGTTGACTCGATCGCTCAGGAGAGATCTTATCTCTAGTCGAGGTTTACTTGGTCGCTCAGAAGAGATCTTATCTCTAGTCGAGATTGGCTCGGGGGAGATCTTATCTCCTACAGTCGAGGTTAACTCGGGGGGAGATCTTATCTCCTACAATCGATATTGAAGCTCGGGGAAGATCTTATCTCCTGCAGTCGAGGTTAGCTCAGGGGAGATCTTATCTCCTGTAGCTGAGGGTTGAAGGTAAAGCTCGAGGAAGATCTTATCTTCTGCAGTCGAGGTTGAAGCTCGGAGGAGATCTTTTCTCCTATAGCCGAGGTTGAAGGTAAAGCTCAGGAGAGATCTAATCTCCTGCAGCCAAGATTGAAGCTCGAAGGAGATCTTATCTCCTACAGTCGAGGTTGGCTTGGAGGAGATCTTGTCTCCTGTAGCCGAGGTTGAAGGTAAAGCTCGGAGGAGATCTTATCTCCTATAGCCGAGGTTGAAGGTAAAGCTCGGGGGAGATCTTATCTCCTACAGCCGAGATTGGCTCGAGGAAGATCTTATCTCCTGTAGTTGAGATTAGCTCGGAGAAGATCTTATCTCCTACAGTCGAGGTTAAAGCTCGGGGGAGATCTTATCTCCTACAGCGGAGGTTGGCTTAGGGGAGATCTTATCTTCTGCAATCGAGGTTAAAGCTCGGGGGAGATCTTATCTCCTGCAGTCGAGGTTGAAGGTAAAGCTTGGGAGAGATCTTATCTCTTGCAGTCGAGGTTGGCTCGAGGGAGATCTTATCTCCTGCAGCCGAGGTTGAAGGTAAAGCTCGGGGGAGATCTTATCTTCTGCAGCCGAGGTTGAAGCTCAGGGGAGATCTTATCTCCTACAGTTGAGGTTGGCTCGGGGGAAATCTTATCTCCTGCAGTCGAGGTTAAAGATAAAGCTCAGGGGAGATCTTATCTTCTACAGTCGAGGTTGGTTCGGAGGAGATCTTATCTCCTATAGTCGAGGTTGGCTCGGAGATCTTATCTCCTACAGTAGAGGTTGAAGGTAAAGCTCGGAGGAGATCTTATCTCCTACAACCAAGATTGAAGCTCGGAGGAGATCTTATCTTCTGCAGTCGAGGTTGGCCCAGTCGCTCGAAAGAGATCTTATCTCTAGCCGAGGTTGACTCGGTCGCTCGAAAGAGATCTTATCTTTAGTCGAGGTTGAAGCTCTGAGGAGATCTTATCTTCTGCAGTCAAGGTTGGCCCGGTTGCTCGTGAGAGATCTTATCTCTAGTCGAGGTTGACTCGATTGCTCGGAAGAGATCTTATCTCTGGCCGAGATTGACTCGATCGCTCGGAAGAGATCTTATCTCTAGCCGAGGTTGAAGCTCGAGGGAGATCTTATCTCCTGTAGCCGAGGTTGGCCCAGTCACTCAGGAGAGATCTTATCTCTGATCGAGGTTGACTCGGTCGTTCGAAAGAGATCTTATCTCTAGCCGAGGTTGAAGGACTTCAACTTGCTCATGTTAGGACGAGGTTCTCCTCCTATTCTTGACACGGTCACTATTGACTACTTCTTTCCTATCATCATATAGTTTTTGCACCAAGAAATAATATTATGGAAATAGAAGAATTTTATTGAAGGAAAGTTACTGACAGCATATCTCCGAATTTTCTATGTTTTAGGATCGTGGGAGTATTATTCCTTCGAGTTTCTTTAGGCGGTAAGTCCCGAGCCGGACGACCTCCTCTATCTCATGCTGGCCTTCTCAATTTGGAGCAAGCTTCTCTTAGCTTTGAAGCTAGAAGATGAGGCTCGTCGAAGTACCAAGCTCCTCCCAGACGTGGCATCGATGATACGGGAGGCAGTCGACCTTTTTGTTGTTCCTCCGTCATTGGTGGTTCGGACTATGGCAGTGCCCTTGGCCGATCTTCTCCTACTTCAGACTGGCGTTCGAGGAACCGATCCAGCCGATCTCTCCTGATGAGCTCCTCGATTTCATCTCGGAGCTGAACGCATTCTTCAGTATCGTGGCTGTGGTCACGATAGTAGAGGCAGTACTTGCTTCGATCGTGCTTGTTTGGAGGAGATCGTAATTCTTCTGATCTTGGTAGCTGATTTCTAATTTTCATCAGAACTTGAGCTTTAGGAGCGTTGAGAAGGGCATAGTTGTGGAACCTTTCGAGGGAAGGACTTCTTCGCACCCTTCTATCGGGGCTTCTTTGATGACGAGCTCGAAGAGGAGTTCAGGCTCACTTGCGCTCGGAGGGAGTCCGTGAGCGCGGCCAAACTTCACTCGACCCTCCATTGATGGTGGATCTATTACACTCATCCGCCCACTGCTTCCCTATGGTTTCTTCATCCTTCAACTTGAAGGCTTCTTCCGTGCAGACATATCTCTCAGCCCGGGCTAGCAGATCAGCAAAGTTCCTAGGGTACTTCTTCTTCAGAAAAATTAGCAAATCGTTCTTCTGAAGGCCGCCCTAGAGTGCGGCCATCGCAACAGACTGGTCCAGCTCCCGGATCTCCAATGCCACAGCATTAAATCGGGCGACATAAGCTCGGATGGATTCTCCTTCCTTCTCTTTGACATTCATCAGAAAATTCGAACCTCAGCACGGACGTCGGCTACTGACGAAGTAAGCCACAAACTGATAGCTCATCTGGCTAAAAGAGAAGATCGTACCTGACTTCAATACCAAGTACCAATTTTTTACTGCTTCCTTTAAGGTAGATGGGAAGGCTCGGCACAATATGACGTCTGGTGCACCATGAAGTAGCATCATGGTTCGAAAGGCCTCTAGATAATCAACTGGATCAGAGGTTCCATTGTAGCTTTCAAATTGAGGAAGCTTGAAGTTTGATGGGACAGGCTCTTGCATAATTTAGAGAAAGAAAAGAGGATCGGTGAGGACGTCATCAAGGTAAGCCAGGATGACGTGGTTGAGCTCCTCAATCCGTGGCCCATCTCCCACGCTTATGATTGAGGACGTCGTCTCGATCGCAGACCTTGGAGGGCTTTCGGCTACAGATGAAAAAGATCTCCTCCAGAAGAGAACCATGATCCAAACTTGGGTCCTCTGCTCTCTATTTTTTCTTTCCAACGGCGATGGGCATGCCAGTCCAAATGCTCTTCCTTGAGATCGATTTTCGGCATCCTGATGGTGGGTTTCTTAGCGGAGTCGCCATAGAGGGCTGCCGCATGGCCTACACCATCTCGGTGAGGCCCTGAATCTACTGCATCAGTAGGTCAAACTGCTCCAGATCTACCATGACCGCTGATGGAGGTGGAGGTTGAAGTACCGATGATGGAGCAGGGGTGGATGGATCCAGCTTAGATCCGATGGCAGATGCGGTAGATCTTTGGGTATTCACCTTCTTTTGGGACATTTTTTGAGATTAAGTAAGAAGATGGAGATGAATCTTGGAGGAGAAGGTCAGCAGGGTCGGCTGAGCACTTCTTTAAGAATAAGGATACCTCAGAGACAGAGGCCCTTCCTCTAGCGCCAATTCTGTTGGTGCAGAATTTGGTTGACGCTGGATTGAGCTGGAGTTGAGAAAGACGAGGTCACTGTCGGTGATCTGCAAAATAAAGTTCCGTCCGGAGTCGATGGTGGTGGCTCTGGCAGAATCCTTCGACGATCAAGTCAGCTCTTCTGGCCAATAGAAATGGAGTGCTTAGGCGAGAGCTCGGCAGAGTTTCGGAAAGAAAAAGAGAGCTTAGAACTTTAGAGGGAAAGGAGAGCTCGGAGAAAACATATCTGGAGGATTTCTTTTTATAGACGGAGCTTGAATGATGGTGACGACCATACCATTTGGTAGCGGGCCGCTCGAGGCCGCATGGAGTTCGGTACGGAGATAGAAGTATCGCCAGGCTGGTAGTAGCGACCATACCGTTCGGTAACATCGCCTATGGCAGACTGATGGCGATCGTTCATCGAGATTTAATAGCCGTAGCTCTGAGAAAGCAGGCGTTGGTTGGTGGACTTTGGCATATATCAATTTCAAAGGAGTTCGAACTCCTGAAGAGAATATGTCTAGTGGGTATTATCCAAGAGTAATCCGCTGGAAGAATCCAACTGAGGGAGAAGTCTGAAAGGAGTTCGGCTTCTGGAGGAGTTTGGTCGAAAAAAGTTCGAAAAAAGTTCGACTTCTGTAAGCGTCCGACTGGAGGAGCGCGGAAGAAGTTTGGTTTCTACAGACATTCGACTAGAGGAGAAGCTTGGAAGGAGTTCGGCTCCCATAAGCATTCGATTGGAGGAGCGCGGAGGGAGTTCGATTGGAGCTCGACCGCTGAGAAGTTCGACTGAAGCTCGACCGCTGAGAAGTTCGACCGATCGAAGGGATTCGGCTAAGACTCGGACGCTAGAGAGTTCGGAAGGAGCTCGATCGCTGAGGAGTTCGATCGGCTGAAGGAGTTCGATTAAAAAAATTTAAAGTAAAACTGACTTCAATTGGCCCTTGAATCAAGTTTTAAAAGAAGAAAAAAGGAAAAAAAATAATAGTCGGTCGGTCCAGATCGAACTGGCTCAAAAATTGACTAAAAATTGGCTGGCCTGACCACAAATAACCCATAAACCAATGCACATGCGAACCACGCACATTCGGCGGCCCATTCTGGTCTTCTGGTCTAGCATGGACCAGAATAGTAAAAGGAGCACCGTAGACCCTTAAAGGGTCTACGATTTATTTCATGTGATGCACGGGGCAGTTTCAATATTTCGCATGGCATGGTGAGCTGCGGTTGGTGCGAGTCTATGCAATGCGTGGTCTACATAGGGGATGGCATAATCGGATGACTCAGGTAGCTGCCAGTTTTGATCTAACGACTGGGATTTAGGCACTAACAAACGACTGAGGGACGAGGTGGTCAAGATCCAATGATGATGGTTGATTCCGATTTTGATTAAACGATCGAAGCCCATCAGCATGATCCGATGACCCAGTATTCATCATCGGCTTTGAACCAATGGTCAGAATTTATTCCGACCGGATCTGGAGTTTAATCATGATTTTTAAGAATTTTTTGGTCCATTTTATCGTGATTTAACGATCAGAATCGATCCAGGGTTTCCTTCAACTTGTTTTAGGAGTCTTAATCCTAATTTCTTCAGGGATTCTTACCAAAAATCACTTTTAGCTTATAAAAAAAGCCCTGCTATTGCCGAACAGAACCTGGAGAGAAGAACAGAAATAGAAAGCTATAGAGCATAAATTAGACTAGAATTTTTTTAGAAAAGAAATAGAGGAGAGGGATCCGAGAGAAAAGTGAGGATTTTAAAAGGAGAGTTTGATCAAAGAAGAGAGTTTTTCTTCTTCCCTCTTCTTTCTTTCTTCTCTATTCATCTTTCGACGTCCAGCACATCAAGCAGCTCTCTCCTTCATCAATTTCTCCACACTAAGAGCAACGATCGGCAAAACTCAGCAACAAGCAATTTTCTATTTGAATTTTCTCATATCTTTTATTCTATTTATTGTTTTATTTATCATGAATTAAATTTTTTTTTACTAAGACAAAGGTGTAGCTGTTCTTTTGATGCAATATTCAGTTTGATTGAATTTTATATTTAAATTTTGTTCATGAAAAGTATATAAATATATTCTTAATGCTTTTAAATTATTGATTATTTTTTAATTGATTTGATGGATATTTTTAATTGATTTGATGGACATAGATGATACAGACCAAGTAGTTCTATGTTTATGCTTCTTCATTTATATACCTTGTATTAAGAATGGGATTAAGATTTTTATGCATGTGGTAATTTTAGTGCGCTTTGAATGCAGTGTATTTTAATTAGAGAATTTCATAAAACTTAAAGCATCAATATTTATTTAAATTATGTCTGAATCAAAGGGTAGTTAATAAGTATTAATAGTTTTGTTATGCTTGGACCAAAGGATAGTGAATATTTTAGGAGACTCTGTCGTCACATGAAATAAAATTAACTTAATTTATATGATTATTTGAATATTATATTGATTGAGTTGGTGAGCTGATTGCCTACTGCTCTTGAATTCAATTCTTATAATTAAACCTTCTTTATTTTCTTACAATTTTTCTTAATTATTTCTTTATTTTTTTTATTTTTTTATTTTTTAAATTAATTTTTTAAATAAAGTTTGGAAAAGAGTTTTTCGGTACCTATTTTTCAATCCTCTAGGAACGATACTCTACTCATTCACTTTATTACTTGATCGACCGTATACTTACATAGTGATAGATTAGCGCGCATCAGCTTTTAAATTATTAAAAAAATATTGAAGAGTTTCATGCATAAGTAAACATTCACCCTCTCTTGCCTTACCGAAGAAAAGTTTTTTATTCATGTATGAACGCTTCTCTTATGTTTATAAAAGAATAAAACTCCTCTTTTATTGGAGAGATTAGATTAAGAAAGCTTTCAAACGTCTGCCAAACAAGAGTACCGCGACATAAATCCTATTCCAATATTTTGGAGAAGAATTTTTATTAACTTAAAGGAGGAGGAAATTGATTCTTTTTCAACATTTTTTTTGGAAAAATATGGATAATTCATACAACACGTGTGTGAATGCAATCCAAAAGATTGGAAAAAAGAATGCCGCAAAACAGAAGAAATAGTCTAAATGCTCCGCTCCCTCCATGAAGTTGGCTACCCAATCCACCTCCCGAGAGATGCATCGGATATCAATGGAGTTGCATCCTCCAAGAAGCCTCTAGATGTCCTGAATAAGAGGGTGATGAGCCGCTTTTCTTTTCATGTGCTTGTTGTCTATACTCTCAGCCGCATGCCGCAAAACACATGAGTTGTTTGTCTTCCGAACCCATGAGTGGCATTTTTTCTAATAACGTGAATGGTTTAGGTATTTTCCCTCTTCCAATGGCTGCTTGGATCGGCAAGTTCGGCTGTTCCTGGAAGTTTCTGCACGGGACCTGGCGAGAGGTTTGTCCCAATTTTAGTCGGCAAACAGGAGGAACCACCATCCAAACATATGGTTTTGCTCACCGGTACAACAACCAAATTAGGTATTTTCACCACTTCCATTGTACGATATATATACACTTTTATGTTGATATATACAATGATATATATACCAAGAAATATACTATCATATGATTATCTAGATGTTAAACAGTAATGCATTAATGTGTTATCGTATGTTAATCCTGTTATAGCGGTCAAAAGTGACTGCCATGCACGCATGGTAAGAAAAGAAAGAGACTTCAACTTTAGTAATTTTAAAATAATTCATGGTGAGCTACATGGCCATAAATCAATATTGAAGGTGAGAATGCCTTGCTTACGTAGATAGCTTAACTTATGAATTGAACTTATCTCATTTTTTATTTTCATATATATATATATTAGATTATATATTAGCTATGTATAGTTTACGTATTATATATTACAAGACATCTATGAATACCGACACTTTTTGTGAGAAATAATTACCTAATTTTATGCCTTGTGTTTTCAGAGCTTTCGTTTGTTTGACGTAAGTGGATCAAGCGAAATCACTGAAATGGATTTGAGTCTTCCTACACCGAAAGCTTGAAGCTGCTTTGGATCATCTTTCTTAATGATTGGGTCACTCTGCGTCAAATCAGATATTTGAAATGAGCTTCTCCTCTACCGGATTGAGTTTGGATGCCTAGTTATGGATGGTCAAACAAAATTTTAATATTTGTAGATTCCAGATTGCATGACTAATGCTGCATAATGACCGTTTGTCATGCATGTATTTATGCAAATATTTTCATGATGCCAAGAGATATGTGTTATCTGATGGTGTGGCAGAGATCAGGAACACCTTGACTCTATGTCACATAGCCCAAAAATAAGCAAGAGATAACGGCCATCCAGAGGGCATCAGATGAAGGGATTATGGAGCTATCAGCTTGTCCAAACAAAATCCCCCACATTGTCCAAAGTGGCTTTTGCAATCATTTATATGAAATAAGATATTTTTATTTATTTATTCCTTTTTTGGTTTAAACCAATTTTGTTTTAAATGAAAGTAGTTGAGCTGCCACTTTAGAAGCAAATGGGCCATATTAGCTTGTCAGGCTAGCAGGCCGTCTGTGTAGAAACAATTTAAGCAATGGAGTGGTTAAGGATTTTGAAGGGATGAGATTTAGGATTAAGTTGGATCAAACTGTCTAATCCTGGTTGAAGTTTGTCATATAATGATTAACTAGTTTTGTGCCCGCCCGTTGCACGTGGATTCTACATCATATAATTTATTATCTTTTAATATTAATAATTTAATTTAATAATAAATACATATAAAAAATTGATGTTGATAAATATTATATAATTTTTTTAGACAAATAAAGACTATAAAATCAAATATACAAAGACTATAAATTTTAATTATGATAGAGTAATCGTTATGAATTAGTATTTATCGTATAATTTTCATTGATTCTTGAAATTTTAGATTTATATATACATGGTCTTAGTAAGTGTGCCTAAATAGATTTGGCTGACCAAACTTTCCCTCACATTTTTTTCACTATTATTTATAATTTTGCATTCCGTTATTTTCTTATATAATAACTTTCTATACCTTCTTTGGATGATAGCTATGAACAATTAGAAGAATAATTAATAATATTCATTATTAAAGGAAAAAATTAGCTAATTGGCTGAAGCTTAAATGATAATTCCCATCAAATCAAATGCCCTCGCAATCTCGCAAATCGGCAATCCATCATTGTCTTCAATTTCAAATGAATAGTTTATGATACTTAATGCCAGTTAAGAACAAAATACCTTGATATACCATTAATCTCAAACAAAAGCACCATCCAAATGATTGCAGATCTAGAATAAAATGGCAAAAGCAAAAGAAAGTAGTAGAAAAATAATAATGGATAAAAGAAAAGTGTATACCTTCTACTTCTAATGATACCATGAATAATGAAAAACTTCTCGTAAATAATACCCAGCTTTGTAAATAACATATTCAGAAAATTCTAAGAGACAAATCCATGCATTTAAGATTCTTTGAATCTACAATAATTATGCATTCGTCCATCCAAATTTCTAGTGTCCATCCTAATTCTTGGCTACGTACAATAGTGTTGAACTCTAATTTAATTTACATGAATGGACTTTAATTGCTAGAGTTAATTGTAAATTCTATAGACTACGATAAAATACTTTTTATTTTCTCCCTCTTTAAGTGGTACGTTTAAGATGCTTTTAATATAATATATTAAGAAAAAAATGGATATTAAATTATATGATCCCGTCGCTCTACAGTGCACGAACCAAGAAATAAACCTAGAACAAAATGCATGTAAAGTAACATAAATGCAAGTTAGATCAAAGAAAGAGAGAGAAGTAGCATGCAGGTCAAGATTCAAAGATATAATTGAACCTTGTCAAGTTGATCAAACTTGGTTTTTCCATTGAATAATGGTTCATCAACTAAAAGTTCAGCCATTATGCAACCCAATGACCACACGTCAATAGCGGTCGAATATTCCTTTGCTCCAAATAGAAGTTCTGGTGCCCTGCCATTACAAAATAGATGAGAAACAAACAAATAAAAACAAACGAATATGGCTGAATGCAAAAATGACTAAAAACAAAAGAACAAATAAAAACATAAAGAAGGATAGGGAGGTACCACAAAGTCACCACCAAATGAGTATATGGCTTCAATAGGCTCCCATGCCGGCGAGCTCGACCAACTCATCACGATTATTCAGAAGAATATTTGACGTCTTCAGATGCCTTAGGGAGACCCCAAAAAATATAGTTTGAGTAATTAACAATCAAAGAACATTTGATAGATCTAAGGATTAATTGGTAAACTTAAGAATGAAAAAAATAACTATAGTGTTATCCAGCTCCAAAAAATCTAGAAGAAAAGACTAAAGTCAGATCATGTTGACATATATGGGAGTTTGAGGTCCAGGATTAATAAGAAAAATCTCAGGACATGAAAACTCCCTGATATTGCAGTTTGATATATGCCTCCAGAACAAAGCCGTCAAGACATCTAAAGTCTAAACCTCTTGCAGCCGAAAGGAGAGGCAAAAATATAGCAAACTTTAAAAAAAAAAAAAAATAAATAATTGTAAGAAAATGTATAACAATTAGGAATCTAAACATGAAGAAATAACTCAGAATAGCCAGATCCAAAAAAATTTAAGAGAAAAAGACTAAAGTCAAATTATGTTGACATGTATGACCGGAGAAACCCCTCTTATCTCCTCGGATGCTCTCCTTTCGGTAGATCTCAAAAAAATTGAAAGAAATGAAAGGAAAAGGAGGCGGAGGTGCCCGATGCCGTCGCTGCACGAGATCGAGGGGGAGGCTACCACGCCCTCCGTCTCGGCTGCGTCCTCCACGTCCTCCTCTTCTAGAAAAAGCCACCGCGGTCTCGGAGGAGAAGAAGACGACATCGAAGAACCCGCCACTGGCGACGGGCAGGTCTTCGAAGAGGACCGTAGCGAAGCTCGTGAACAGGGTGGGGCAGCCGAACGGGAAACAACGCCATCCGCAATCGGAGAAACTCCTCACATGCTCTCCTTCCGGTAGATCTCAAAAAAATGGAAGAAATGAAAAGAAAAAGAAGCAAAAAAAAAAAAAAAAATCATCAATCTATGTTGGAAAAAAAATAAAAGGAAATACCCAACACAGAACACCAGCCGTCACCTGAGCTTTCCCTTTCAGCCACGCCTTCCACCTGATTGGGATTCCTGCGGGTGGGAAAATAGAGGAAGAGCAGGGAGAACTTAGGAAAAAGGAAAGTGTTTTCTTTCCTGTGGACCGCACGGTGGAAGAGCGGGAAAAATATAGGAAAAATCTGTGGAAACGATGGAAAATGGTTTTTTTTCCCTGTGGACCGCACGGTGGAAGAGCGGGGAAAACATGAGAAAAATCAGTGAAAACAAAGGAAAGAGGTTTTTATTTTTCCCTGGGGACGGTCTCTGCCAGCCATGCCTCCGGTGGAAGACGTTCTTGCCCTATCGCACTACACCTTCGGAAGAGTGGGATAAAGGGTTACGATTGCGAGAAGGCGAAGAGCCACCAGTCTAGTAGGAAAAATAAAATTTTTTTGTTACGTGGCATGTTTACGTTAATCCAGATGGCACGTATAGCTGAAAATTTTATGATGACGTGGATAGCTGAAATTGTTCTCCAACCTCCTCTCAGTTTCTATATATATATATATATATATATTAGATTAGATTTATTTTAAACCAAATTAATCCGCAAGTGGTTGGGATTGGGTCGGGGAGGAGAATACCTCATCTAAACCCAAATATGCCATATTGCAAACCAAATCCAATCCACCTAATTGAGTTGGGACTGGGCCATGTCCCACCCAAACTAGAAATCACAAATGTTCATCAAATTCTTCATTTACTCTCCTTTTAAGATACAGATATCACCTAATTGTGCCATATGCATGTACTGAATACTAGCGTGCATTTTGCATCGTATAGATTTGTTGTACACAGAAACATGTAACACAAAAGATTTTGTTTCGATTATAGGTGCTTCGAGAGGGACCAAGTTATAGTTCTTGCTAGAACTAACCAGATCATCATAGATGTCATGCTCTCTACTTCTTTTGTTGGAATTGAAAAGGATTTTGAAGCATTGGTGTCATCGAGGTATAATAAAGAGAACATAATTTATATAAGGACCTACTTCCCACGATAAAACAAAGAAAAGATAATAGAAAACCTTGGGCTTGGAGATAGATCAGTTTGAATAGTCAAGATAGTATGGAGGAAAAATTGAGTTGCAATAGAAAAATAATTTATTATTAGTATAGAATCTGATTGATGTTGGGATGAGCTGGAGCGAAGAAGAATGAGGTCGTCGTCGATGACTTACAAAATAAAGTTCTATCCGAAGTCGGTGGTGGTGGCTCCGGTGGAGCCCTTCGACGATCAAATCAGCTCTTCTAGTCAATAAAAATGGAATGCTCAGGCAAGAGTTCGACAGAATTTTGGAAAGGAGAAGAGAGCTTAGAGCTTAGAGAAAATATATTTAGAGGATCCTTTTTTATAGATGGAGCTTGATTGATGGTGACAGCTACAGCCATCTTGCAGTGGACCGCTCGAGATCTGGTGGAATTCGGTATAGAGAGGAAGGTAACGTCAGGCTGATAGTGACAGCCATACTGTCCAGTAGCGGGCCGTTCGAGGTCTGATGGAATCTATCATGGAGGGGGCGTCGTCTGTAGCGTTGCCTGTAGCAGACTGATGGCGACCGTTCGTCGAGATTTAATAATCGTAGTTCAAAGAATGCAGACATTGGTTGGTAAAGAACTCTGACATATATCAATTCTATAGGAGTTCGGACTTCCAAAGAAAATACGGCTAGAGGGGATCATCCGGGAGGAATGCTAGCTGAAGGAGAGATCCGGAAGAAGTTTGGCTCCTAGAGGAGTTCGACCGAAGGAGAAGTCCGAAAGGAGTTCGGCTCCTATAGGAGTCCGACTGAAGGACAGATTCGAAAGAAGTTTGGTCCGACTGAAGGAGGGATCCGAAAGAAGTTCGGCTCCTGTAGGAGTCCGACTGAAGGAGTCTGAAAGGAGTTCGATCGAATAAGGGATTTAGAAGGAGTTAGGCTTCCGTAGGAGTTCGATTGAAGAAGTTTGAAAGGAGTTCGGCTTCTATAGAAATCCGACTGAAGCAGGAGTGTGGAGAAAGTTCGGCTCCCATAGGAGTTTGACTGAAAGAGAAGTTCGGAAGAAGTTCGGCTCCCATAGGAGTCCGACTGAAGGAGTTTGAAAGAAGTTTGGCTCATGTAGGAGTCTGACTGAAGGAGAAGTTCGGAAGGAGTTTGACTCCCGTAGGAGTCCGACTGAAGAAGCAGTTCGGAAGGAGTTTGACTCATATAAGAGTCCGACTGAAGAAGAAGTTCGGAAGAAGTTCGGCTCCCGTAGGAGTCTGACTGAAGGAGGAATCCGGAATGAGTTTGGCTCCCGTAGGAGTTCGATTGAAGGAGAAGTTTAGAGGAAGTTTGGCTCCCGTAGGAGTCCAACTGAAGAAAGAGTTCGGAAGGAGTTCGGCTTATGTAGGAGTCCGACTAAAGAAAAAGTTTGGAAGGAGTTCGGCTCCCTTAGGAGTCCGACTGAAGGAGAGATCGGAAAAAAGTTTGACCGCTGGGAGAGTTCGGCTGGAGCTCGACCGCTGGAGGAAGAATTTTGGATTGAAGCTTTTTCGTGATTACCAGTTGCATTAGGCTAAGCATTAGACTGAACTTCGGTGGGAGCAAAATTTATCTCCAATAATAGTCCCCCCACTTTTGAATTCGAAATTCGAAGGAAGGGAGTACCAAAAGGACGACTGTCGAAATCTTTTTTTGAACTCTGCACTCATTGAGATTGAAACTCAGGAGAGATCTTGTCTCCAATCGAGGTTGATGTTAAAGTGGAAGCTCAAGGGAGATCTCATTTTCAGCCGAGGTTGACGTTGAAGTTGAGGCTCGGGGATGATCTTATCTCCAGCCGAGGTTAAAGTTGAAGTTGAGGCTGGGGGAAGATCTTGTCTCCAACTGAGGTTGAAGTTGAAGTTGAAGCTCGACGGAGATCTTCTCTCCAGCCTAGGTTGAAGTTGAAGTTGAGGTTCGGGGGAGATCGTATCTCCAACCAGAGTTGACGTCGAAGTTGAAACTCAGAGGAGATCTCGTCTCCAACTGAGGTTGAAGTTGAAGTTGAGGCTCGGGGGAGATCTCATCTCCAGTTGAGGTTGAAGTTGAAGTTGAGGCTCGGGAGAGATCTTGTCTCCAGTCGGGGTTGACGTCGAAGTTGAAGCTAGGAAGATCTCGTCTCTAGCCGAGGTTGAAGTTGAAGTTGAAGTTGAGGCTTGGAGAAGATCTCGTCTCCAGCCGAGGTTGAAGTTGAAGTTGAGGCTGGGAGGAGATCTCGTTTTCAGTCGAGGTTGAAGTTGAAGTTGGGACTCGGGGGAGATCTCATCTCCAGTCGAGGTTGAAGGAGATCTCATCTTCTGTTGATGCAGATGTTGAAACTCAGAAGAGATCCTATCTCCAACCAAGGTTGAAGGAGATCTTATCTCCTGTTGATGTAGACTATGAAGCTCGGGGGAGATCTTATCTCTAGCTGAGGTTGAAGAAGATCTTATTTTCTGTTGACGTAGATTCTGAAGCTCGGAGGAGATCTTATCTCTAGCTGAGGTTGAAGAAGATCTTATCTCCTATTGACGTAGACTTTGAAGCTCGGAAGCGATCTTATCTCTAGCCGAGATTGAAGGAGATCTTATCTCCTATTGACGTAGAAGCTCGGGGGAGATCTTATCTTCAGCAGCCAAGGTTGAATAAGATCTTATCTTCTATTGTTGTCAGGCACAATGGAGCCATTGTCGGGGCCTTTCCTCTCATCCTATCTAAAATGAACGGGGCCTTTGGCTTTGCTCACATTAGGACGAGGTTCTCCTCCTGTTCCTAATGGATTATGGGGGCACATAAGGGCCGTTGTTAGGGCCTCTTCTTCCATCTCGTCTAAAATGAATGAGGCCTTCGACTTTGCTCGCATTAGGATGAGGTTCTCCTTTTATTCCTAATGGGCTGTGGAAACACATAAGGGTCATTATTAGGGCCTCTCCCCTCATCTTGTCTAAATTGAATGAGGCCTTCGACTTTGCTCGCGTTAGGATGAGGTTCTCCTCCTGTTCCTAATGGACTGTGGGGGCACATAAGGGCCGTTGTCAGGGCATTTTCTTCCATCTCGTCTAAAATGAATGAGGCATTTGACTTGCTCATGTTAGGATGAGGTTCTCCTCCTATTTCAAACATGGCCACTATTGATTATTTCTTTCCTATCATCAGATAGTTTTTGCACCGAGAAACAATAATGTTGAAATGGAGGAGTTCTATTGAAGAAAAATTACCAACAGTACATTCTCAGATTTTTTGAATCCCAAGGTCATGGGAGCATTGTTCCTCCGAGCTTCTTCAAGCCTTAAGTCCTAGACTGGATGACTTCCTCTATTTCATATGGGCCTTCCCAATTCGGAGCAAGCTTCCTCTGGCTCTGAGGCTAAGAGATGGCAACTCGCCGAAGTACTAGGCCCCCCAGAGATAGCGTTGATGATGCCAGGAGGTGGTCGATCTTCTTGTTGTTCCTTCTTCATTAGTGGTTCTAGTTGCGGTAGCGTCATTGGCTTACTTCAGACCGACGTCTGTAGAGTATTGAGGGGGACGTAGTTATGAAACCTTCTATGGGGAACTTCTTCATGCCCTTCCATCAAGGCTTCCTTGACGACAAGCTCAAGGAGGAGTTCGGTCTCGCTTGTGCTCAGGGGAGGGTCCGTGAGTATGGCTGAGCTTCATTCAGCCCTCTTGTGAAACCTCATGGGGGAGAACTTCTTGTCCTTTTGTCGGGGCTTCTTTGATGATGAGTTCGAGGTAGAGTTCGGCCTCGCTTGCACTCGGAAGGAGTCCGTGAGCATGACCAAACTTCATTCGGCCCTCCATTAGTCGTTGATTTGCTAGACTCGTCCATTTGCCGCTCTTCTATGGCTTCTTCATCATTCAACTTAAAGACTTCTTTCGTACGGGCATATCCCTTGGCCCAAGCTAGTAGATGGACAAAATCCTTGGGATACTTCTTCTTCAAGGAGAACAGCAAATCGTTCTTCTGAAAGCCATCCTTGGTGTGGCCATTGCAACTGACTAGTCCAGGTTCCGGACCTCCAACGCAGCAGCATTAAATTGGATGACATAAGTTCGGATGGATTTTTCCTCCTTCTGCTTGATGTTCATCAGAAAATTCGAACCTCGGTGCGGATGTCGGCTGCTGATGAAGTGAGCCACAAACTGATGGCTCATCTGATCAAAAAAGAAGATCGTACCCGACTTCAACATCGAGTACCAGTTTCTTGCTGCTCTCTTTAAAGTAGATGAAAAGGCTCGACATAATATGGCATCTTGTGTGCCATGGAGTAGCATCATGATCTGGAAGGCTTTCAGATGATCGATCGGATCAGAAGTTTCATTGTAGCTTTTAAATTAATGGAGCTTGAAGTTCGACAGAATGGACTCTTGCATAATTTGGTGAGTGAAAGGGGGATCGGTATAGACGTCGTCGTGGTGAGCTAGGGCGACGTGGCCGAGCTCCTCAATCTATCAATCCATCTTCCATAGTTTATGATCGAGGACGTCGTCTCGATCATAGATCTTGGATGGCTTCCAGCTACAGATGGAGAGGGTCTCCTCTAGAGGAGAATTATGATCCAAACACAGATCCTCTGCTCCTTATTTTTCCTTTTCAGGGGTGACGGATATGCTAGCCCAAGTATTCTTTCTTGAGATCGATTTCTGACATTCTGATGGTAGATTTTTTGGTGGAGTCACCATCGGAGACTGTCGCATGATCTGCACCATCTCGGTGAGGTCTTGAATCCATTGCATCAGCAGGTTAAACTGCTCTAGATTTACCATGGCTGCTAGTGGAGGTAGAGGTTGAAGTGCCGATGATGGAATAGGAATAGATGGATCCGACTTAGATCTGACGGTAGAAGCGGTAGATCTCTGGATAGTCATCTTCTTTTAAGGCATTTCTTGAAATTAAGAAAGAGGATGGAGATGAACCTTGGAGAAGAAGGATGGCAGGATCGACTAAGCACTCCTTTAAGAATAAGGGTACCTCAAAGGCAGAGGCCCTTACTCTAGCATCAATTCTATTGGTGCAGAATCTGGTTGATGCCGGAATGAGCTGGAGCGGAGGAGGATGAGGTCGCCACTGATGACCTACAAAATAAAGTTCCATCCGAAGTCGATGGTGGTGGCTCCGATGGAACCCTCCGACGATCAAGTTAGCTCTTCTAGCCAACAAAAATGGAGTGCTCAGGCAAGAGTTCAGCAGAGTTTCGAAAAGAAGAAGAAAGCTTAGAGCTTAGAGAAAATGTATCTGAAGGATCTCTTTTTATAGACGGAGCTTGATTGATGGTGACAATTACAGCCGACTGGCAGCGGGCCGCTCGAGGCCTGGTGGAGTTTGGTATAGAGAGAAAGGTGTCATCAGGCTGATAGTGATAGCCATACCATCCAGTAGCAGACCGCTCGAGGCCTGATGGAGTCTATCATGGAGGGGGGCACCGTCTATAGCATCGTCTGTAGCAGACTAATGGCAATCATTCATCAAGATTTAATAGCCATAATTCAGAGGATGCAGGCATTGGTTGGTGAAGAACTTCGACATATATCAATTTCAGAGGAGTTCGGACTCCCAAAGAGAATACGGCTAAAGAGGATCATCCAGGAGGAATGCTAGTTGAAGGAGAGATCCAGAAGAAGTTTGACTCCTGGAGGAGTTCAATCGAAGAAAAAGTCCGAAAGAAGTTCAGCTCCTGTAGGAGTCCGACTGAAGGAGAGATCCAAAAAGAGTTCAATCTGACTGAAGGAGGGATCCAAAAGGAGTTCGGCTTCCATAGGCGTCCGACTGAAGAAGGGATCCGAAAGGAGTTTGGCTCTCATAGGAGTCCGACTGAAGGAGGAGTTCGAAAAGAGTTCGACTCCGGAGGAGTTCGACTGAAGGAGGGATCCAAAAGGTGTTTGGCTTCCATAGGAGTCTGACTGAAGAAGAAGTTCGGAAGGAGTTCGGCTCCTATAGGAGTCTGACTGAAGGAGAAGTACGGAGAAAATTTGGTTCCCATAGGAGTCCAACTGAAGAAGAAGTTCGAAAGGAGTTCAGCTCCTATAGGAGTTTGAGTGAAAAAGTTCGAAAGGAGTTCAGCTCATATAGGAGTCCGACTGAAGGAGAAGTTCAGAAGAAGTTTGGCTCCCATAGGAGTCCGACTGAAGGAGGAGTTCGAAAGAAATTTGGCTCATGTAGGAGTTCGACTGAAGGAGAAGTTCAGAAGATATTCAGCTCCCGTAGGAGTCTGACTGAAAGAGGGATTTGGAAGAAGTTCAGCTCTCATAGGAGTTCAATTGAAGGAGAAGTGCAGAGGAAGTTCGACTTCCATAGGAGTCCGACTGAAGGAGGAGTTCGGCTCATATAGGAGTTTGACTAAAGAAAAAGTTTGGAAGGAGTTTGACTTTCGTAGGAGTCCGACTAAAGAAGAGATCGAGAAAGAGTTCGACTACTGGAGGAGTTCGGCTGGGGCTCGGCCGCTGGAGGAAGAATTTTGGATTGAAGCTCTTCCATGATTATCGGTTGTATTAGACTAAGCATCAGATTGGACTTCGATGGGAGCGAAATTTATCTCCAACACTTATAATTCATACACACCCACACCCCCCCCCCTCCACACATATATATATATTAAAGAGGCAAGTGCATATACAAATTTTATCATCAGATACAAGGATTTCTTAAGATGGCAAGTGCATTTGAAAAATAAATAAAAAAGAAATCTAAGAATATAACTAAACATTAGATTTTCTTTTTATCCAGTTAGCTATATACACATATGATGCACTTGAAGATCATGAAGTTCATATTTATTTATAAAAAATTACCAAAATTTATTATTTAGTAAATTAAAAAGAATACATAAAAAAAGTTTGTTTTGCTTAAAAAAATCAAAATTTTCATCTTAATTGTTAATAAATTCGACTCCTAGCTAGTTAATTTATATATGAAATGTAAAATTGTTAAGTATAAAATTTCTTGATGTCAATCTTTTGCACATAAATTTTTGCTAGTTATATGCAAGTTCCAACAATAGTGCTGTCATTCATATTTTAAAGATATTTTAAAAATGTGACTTATCTTAAGATTTTTTTAAAAAAAGAATAAAACAAAAATATGAGATATTATTTATGAATATTTTAATTATATTTTAGTTCATTCCCGTTGTATTCATGCCTATATTAAATCTAACTTTTGATTACAAGTTATTTCAAAAGTAAAATCATAATTAACCTATTCCCATACTAATGGAAAATAAAACTTATTCCCAGAATTTTACATTCTTATCTTTTTTCTCATCAAATACATCCTAGATTTTATATGCGTGTGTCTACAATAAATTTTCATATTTATCATCATATACTTTTGTATAGTCTTTTAGTTTATTAGTTAATTCAATCATCATTTTTTATGCCTTTTTTTGCTTTTTCCCATGTAGCTTACTCTTGGTATATTAAATAATAATAATAATAGTAATAGTAATAATAATTGGAGTTTAAAATATAAAAGTGAGTTATGAATTTTTAGGTGTGCAAAAACATGATATTCCAATAGTAAATTTGCATATCCTAGTCTATATACAATATCTATATTTGCATCAATGGATTCTTGGAGATTTTCCAAAGGTATCTGCTAAAGCAATTCCTAGGAATGTAATAAATAATAAAACTTTTTATGAGACTACAAAATACACTAGAAAAAATCATCATGTATTTCAACTCTCTTGATAACATCTAGCTCCTTATTCACCACAAAACTAATATCTAACCATTTCTAAGAAAATAGGATACATAACCATATGGGCTTCCAAATTTCTTCAGCCAACTTCTTGGAAATTATTTTCTTGGATGAAGATAACACATATTTGTTAAGTTGGATAAGGATAAGGAGAAAATATTGATTAAGATATAAAGGGGCTCCTAATGTAGTGAGGAAGAGGAGTGAAGAGGATAGGTGCGAAAACATTGCTTGCATAAAATTGAGAAAATAGCAATAAAGGACAAAGCAAAAGGAGCTCAAATAGGGTTATTGAGTTAATTCCCTTCCCTCCTTCTTACCTCTCTTGTATCAGTTTTATTGTTTTAATAAATGATCGATGCTTTGAATCACTTTTCTCAAAACAAAAAGAGGATTGTAGATTTATTATGAATTTGAAGTTAAAACCTCAGGAAAAGCATGAGAAGGCATTTATTGCTTTTTAATGGTTAAATGCTAAGAAGCAAAGAAATGGCTTCTGTATCGTATATAGGAAAATTTCAAAAGAATGGCTATAATGCTTAAATTAAAACTATTATTTGGCTAATGAACAATAGAAATTACTTATCTATTGGGTATGAGTCATTTAGATGAGCCATTTTTTACCAACTGGGATATTATGACCTAAGATCGAGACAACCTAAATCATGTTATAAGTCCAATCCGAGAAAAGATAGTATAAGTCAATGATTCTAGATGACATCTAATCCTGTTAAGAAAAATATCTCGAATTCGATCCATAAGAAGCTCACAATGAAGACCGCAATGAAAAGAAGCCCAAGAAGATACCAAGGCCTGAAGCAGGTCTTGGGCCGATCCACAAGTACAGGGTTTATGAGCTAGGCATAGCCTAGCAAGCACGTGGCCCAGGCATGCGTGTAGTCCAAGTGGGCATGTAGCCCAGTGCAAGCTCAAGTGGGCACGTGCGTGCAAGCACTAAGCATGGCCCAGCACTGGCACGCACAGGCCCCCTTCACGTGGTTCATGTGGACTGATGGTCCATGGATGAGCAGATGTAGTCCACGGCTCTGGGTGATGCGGTCTACGTACCTTATGGCACGGTTCATGGACTAGTAACATGGTTCATGTAAAGAAATAGTACAGAATTTGCTATGCTACTTTCAAAAAATATTTCAAAAATAGCAATGATACAGTAAAAAATAATTAATCTAATTAATTATCTACTGATCATATCAGATTATTTAATCCTACACATTAGGATCTAAACATAATATGCATGCATACATCAATAGATCTGAAAATAAAACTATATAAAAAACTATTTACTACATCTACGTATTCAGAATACAATATCTTTTCATGGATAGTCGATCACCATAATCTGAATCCATCGGATAATGCTCTGGTATCACGTCACAGGCGCACACGTGTCCGACCTCTATGGTTGGTTCACACGGATACTACTACAAAAATGGCCTATGGCAGTGCTTACTATGGCAGCGATTTTCGAAACTACTGCCATAGCATCTACGACAGCGATTTTCATTAACCGCTGCTATAGAGCAAATCTATAGCAGCGATTTTTATAACCGCTGCTATAGATCCGACATATAGTAGTGGTTAACGAAAACTGCTGCCGTAGGTCGGATCTATAGCAGTGATTACAAAAAACCGCTACCATAGGTCAACCTATAGCAGCGGTTCATTGTAACTACTATCATAAGTCAGACCTATAACAGCGGTTAGTAGGAACCGCTGCTATAATCTAATTTATGGTAGTGGTTAATTATAACCACTATCATATTTTTTTTTAAATATTATATAATTTTAAAATTTAATGCCCATCTTCATCATTCATTATCTAAATAATTATCATTAGAGTGTCATCGCAAAAGATTGCCTAGATCCGATGGTCCTAGCTTCGTCAATCAAAAAAATTTGATTTCGATGACCACGAACGACGATGCGATGATCTGATAGATGGAATCTTCGATGGATCCAAAAACCTGCAATGATGATCTTGATGATGTTCATAGCATACTATCAAACTTTTACTTCAATCGGATATCGTTATCTTGATCAATTTAGTATAGATTAGTTTCGATCGTTAAATGATAAACGATTGATCAAAAGACCAAATGATGTTTGATTATGAGATAATTTTTTTTATAAATGATCTTGGCTACTATTTTAATTATTTTTTATGATGGTGATTATAAAATTCAACTCATGAGATGAAGAACGATCTAAAACTATACGTCTTTTGAGAATCATTCTAAAATTTCACTGATTGTTATGGTCGTATTTTTGCAATATCTACTTAACATGAATAGTTTATACAAAAATAATTTAAATTTTACTATCATCATCATATAAAATATTTAAAATTATAATAAAAATAATTTAACTAAAAAATTATCTCATAATCGGACGTCATTTAACCCTTTAATCGCTTATTTTTAATTTAATGGTCGAAATCATTCCGTACTAAATTGACCATGATAATGATATCCGATTGAAGTGAAACTTTGATAGTATGCTATAAACATCATCGAGATCATTATTATAGATTTTTGGATCCATTGAAGGTCTTCATCTATCAGATCATCGCATCATCATTCGTGATCTTCGAAATCAAATTTTTCTGATCGATGAAGCTAGGGCCATTAGATTGAGGCGACATTTTGTGATGACACTCTAATGATAATTATTTAGATAATAAATGGTGAAGATGAATATTAAAATTTAAAATTATATAATATTTTAAAAAAAATAATAAAAAAATTATTTTTTTATCTATAGCAGTGGTTATCAAAAATCATTGCTATAAATCTACAGTAGCGGTTATAGAACTGCTGCCATAGATCTATGGCAGTGGTTTTGGGTAACCGCTGTCATAGATCTATGGTAGCGGTTCAATAATCATTGTCGTAGATCTATGGCAGCGGTTCGATAATCACTACCGTAGGTTGGGTTAAAAATTTTTAAATTTTTTCTTTCCTTCCATGCGTGCTCAATCTCTCTCGCTCTCTTTCCCTCCTCTTCATCGCCGGTGAGGCTCTCCCCTTGATCGATGTCGCCCCTCCTCTCCCCCGGCCAGCGTCGCCCCTCCTTCCCCTTTGATCGACGCCGCCCCTCCTTCCCCCTCCCTCTCCGACCCCCCATCCCCAACCACCCCTCCCCGCCACCCACCACCCTCCACCCGACCACCCACCCCTCCATCCGACCCTCCCTCAGCTCCTAGCGAAACCTTTCCTCTAGTGAACCCCCATCCGACCCTCCCTCGGCCCCCCACGAAACTCCCCCTCTGGCGAACCCCCGTCCACCCTCGCTCGGCCCCCTACGAAATTCCCACCCCCTACCCCTCCATCCGACCCTCCCTCGGTCCCTAGCGAACCCTCCTCCAGCGAACCCCTATCCGATCCTCCTTCGACCCCCGTAAAACCCCACCCTTCCACCACCACCACCATTCTAACCCTCTTCCAGTCGAGTGTGCAAAGCCTCCTTCGACCTCCTCGTCACTATGCCCCCTCCCCTAGCCTCCATCCCCCGGCCGCCCCTGCTCTCTCTCTTGTTTCTCTTTTTCTTTCTTCTCTATCTCACTATCTTACTTTTATTTTGCAGATTATCTCTAGTGTCATTGTCCTCCTCTAACATCGTCGTCGGCGATCCTCGGAGATTTCGGTGCGACCCGCTCTCTATAGCCATAGGTATAATTTTTTTTTAAATTTTTATAGTATTATTTATTAATCATGTATATTTATAATAATTTATAAAATATTTATAATAAATATTATAAATATTTATTATAAATATTATAATTATCTGCATGCCGTAGTTTTTGGGCTGTGCCATGATGGTAGCCTTGGGTTGTGCCATGTCGGCAGTTGTGGACTAGATCTATCAATGGATTGGGTTCGGATCAAAATTTGGATATTCAAATTCGAATCTAATTTTAATTACTGATACTGGATCCGAACTCGAATACCCCATGGGTCTGTACTTGAGAGAGAAAGGAAGGGATCCGGCCTCGCCGCCATCATTGAGAGGGAGGGGGTCTGACCTCGCCGATGAGGGAGATCGAGAGAGGGAGAGTGGGAGATCAAGAGAGCAAGAGAGAGAGGGAGGGGGTCCGGCCTCGTCGGCATCACTGGGAGGGATGGGGTCCGACCTTACTGACGAGGGAGATCGAGAGAGTGAGAGAGGGAGGGATGGGGTCCGACCTCATCGGCGAGGGAGATCGAGAGAGGGAGAGAGGAAGCTCGAGAGATGAAAAAGCTGAGCGGGAGGGGTTCGACCTCGCCACCATCGTTGGTAAGAGAGATCGAGAGAGAGAGTGATCAAGAGGATGGCACATAGTTGAGTCGGCTTGGATACGCAGCTGAGCCAGCTCGAGCTATGATCGAGTCGGTTGGGGGAGGACCCTAGTCGGATGTCTCAGGCACGGAGCCGGCTCGGCTTTTGAGCAAATAAAATTTGATATGTCATGATGTTATATTGATTAATGTTCATTAACATTGTAGGTCATGATGGCACCCAAATGCCATCTAGCTTTTACTCCTACCTCTTGGCGGGTTACGCGCAGTTCAGCATCCGAGGAGCAGTCAAAGCATACTCCATCCAGCTTAGCATCGACTGCTCAAGGACCTTCACCACCGACATCTACTCCACCGATGGTATCTACTCCATCAACAGTTGAGCCTCTACCATCGCAGGCATCTGAGTGTACATTTTTATTATATTAGCACAATTTTATTTTTTATATAGTATTTGTACACTTATATATTTGCATAACATATTTGCATTGCAGGTGCATCATCCATCCGGATATTTTACGATCCCATATGTATGGCACACGTATGAAACTGCCAGCATTAGATGATGGTATAGTACGATATGGAGAGGACGTCGATAGGGGAGATCGCATGAAAGATGCATTCCTTTTTTGGAGTGCTTGTGAGGCGGTCGGACATCATTCCCATAGAGCCCAAAGACTGACGTTTGATGGATGTTGCCGTTAGAAATCAGATATGGAAGGATATATGGATAAGTACGTACATCTTAGTTATATTTATGCATTTTATATGTTTACACTATATATGTTTGATTAGAATAATTTTATAACTGATTTTTGATAAGTTTGTACAGAGAAGGTATGACTTTCTCGATCACGAGAGGGCTCGAGATGCCTGATTGAAGAAGATCGAAAAGTTATACCGAAGTTATAAGGTCAAGCTCCATAGAGGATAGCTCGAGCACCGATGAGACACTTCGGAGGAGCTTGTTCTTTGGATACAGGACTATCCTCCGAATCAGTGGGAGAGGATGGTTAGACACTGAAGGAGTCAGGAGTTCGAGGTAAAATTTCTAACTTTTGAATTTTTCAATATGCCTTAAATTTTATTTAAATATTTTTTAAATATTTATTATTTATTTGAATACTTGTTAGGCTACATCCTGTCAGAATCGGAAGAATCGTGCAGCCCAGGAGTATACGCACACTCTAGGCCGCGAGTCTATGGTCAGTCATGTGCATGAAGAGGTAATTAATTCTAAATCTTACTAGATAAATTAAATTCATATTTTTTATCATCTTTCTGATAAATTTGTTCTTTGTTATAGCTGATAAGAGATGGAGTGATGTCCAGCCATAGCGAGATCTTTCGATCCAACCGCATTGACAAAATGGGTAGGTCGATGAACACCACGATCGAACGTATTTTTATAAGTATTAAATATATTAGTATATATGATTAGTATTATAGTATTTCTTATAAAATTTTATTTTAATTTATAATTATAGGATCAGTTAGATGCGCTCGTGAGCAAGGGCCTAGATACCTCTGGGTCCCATGACCATCTATCTCAGATCTTAGGGCCTGAGCACTCTGGGAGGATCCAATATAGGCCCGGATACATACCGATGAGCTACTGATCCGAGGTGAGCGTCTCCTCACAAACTTTTAGTGTCGTCAGTCGGAAAGAGCTTGAGGAGGCGTTGGCATGGGCAGATCATGCTGCGATGTGGGCAAATCGGGCTGAGGACCGCACATCTCATCTGAAAGACATCGTGAGAGATATGATGCGACGCTCAGTGCATATTTTAGAGTCACGGGCTTCAAGGATATGTTGATCCGCATTCCAACTCCAGCTCCAACTCTAGCTCCGACTTCAGCTCCGGCTCTGGCTCCAGCCCCGACTCTCAGTGACGACAACAATGACGATGATGTAGATTTAGAAGACTTTTGATGTATTTTATTTTTTTAAAAATATTATAATAAATTTTATTCGATAATAAAATTTTAGCATTTCAAAATAATTTTTATGTTTATTATATTTTTTGGTATTATATATCTATATTTATTAGATAAAATATATAAAAAAAATAAAAATTTTATTTTTTTTAATTATTCAAGATCTACGGCAGTGGTTTTATAACTGCTGTCATATCCGTGCTAATCAGTGCCGTAGGTTCGGTGCCAACCACTACACTAGACCTATGGCAACGGTTAAGAAATCGCTACTATAGATTACTTATGGCAGCGGTTATGTAACTGCTGCTACAAATATTCTATGGCAGTGGTTACATAACCGCTGTAATAGGTTGATCTATTATAGTGGTTTATAAACTACTGCAATAGGCCATCTATGGCAGCGGTTCTAACAACTGCTGCCATAGAGCTACGACAACGGTCGTAGAAGTAGCAGTTAGAAAATTACTTTCATAGCCTATGGCAGTAATTTTTTGAGCTATGGTAGTGGTTACAAACTATTATCGTAGCTCTTTTTTATAGTAGTGGAAGCTCCTAGTCCCGATCAGCCCCACTGGAGTGCTAGCTCCTCGTCGGGGCCTTCGATGGTTGATCATGATTGATCCGATCGATCATATACTTTTTGATTTCTTAGATATTCTAAAAAATTTAAATATAAATACTAGAGAATGATAAAAATGTATTTCAAATTTGATGATGATCCGATACTCATAGCACTCGATCTATCCACCCGAACCTAGATTCCCAAATCTAGGATTTTACTCGACCCAAAAATTCTGATACACTAAAAATTCTATCACGCCCTCTTTGTGCAGAGTTTTTTTATGAAATAAATTTTTATGAAAAGATAACTTTTAGATCTATAATCTCTATTTAGATCATATCTAAAAATAGGATATCCTTAGAGATGAAAATCATAAGAGAAGAGAGGGATGAGGGAAAAGTAAAGTGTTGTAGGATCCTATTCACCTTCACTCCAAGATATTTTTTGCCTAGAACTGATGCCCAAACACTCTAAAATTTTTATCACATAATGTTGACCCCTTATCTTGCATGCACAAAAGTTCTCATAATTTATTGACATGAATACCATAAGAAAACTATATGAAAAATAATAAGAGTCGAGTGGTTGAGAGGTTTTAACCACTCACTTGATTTAAAAAATCAAATGAGCCTCTTATCCTTATCCAACGCCCCCTCCCTTATGTTTAACACGCAGAAGGACTCTCCTTTTATGTGTGTATTTTATTTCTCAAAAAATATTTGACAAATAAAAGAAACGGCGTGGGAAGCAGAGTGAAAAGGTCAAAAATGGTGGGCGCATGGGAGAATTTGAATTCAAACATTATTTGACTTCGTCCTAATTGGTTTCAACCAAACCAATTAATCTAGATCCAATTAAACTAGATTAAATCCAATCAAATTAGAATTAGCCTAATCTAATAAAATTCTAATTAAATTAGAAATTACTTAGATCTACGTCCTAATCAAATCAGGGTCAAAACTTTCATAGCGATTAGGTCATCTCATGACCTGATCGGATCAAATCCAATCGAATCAAATTCAATTGAACTTGATCGAATCCTCATTGCTCAATCAAATTAAGCTAATCAGTAATCAAATTGCTAATTAATCCTTCAAAAATATCTGAGTCCAAATCAAATGTTGGGCAATAGAGTCTTATCAACATGAAACTCTTGAAGAGTCCTAAATTAGTGGGACTCTTGAACCCAGGATTCCAAACAAATCAAACTCACGATCATAGAGTCCTAGACTAGTGAAACTCTTGATCAGAGAGTCCTAAATAAGTAGAACTCAGAGTTTCAATCCAGTAAAACTCTTGGTCATTGAGTCCCAGTCCGGTGGGACTCTTGACCACAGTGTCTTAGATTATTAGGACTCATGATCAGAGAGTTCAAGATAAATAGAACTCAGAGTCCCAGTCCAGTAAAACTCTTGGTCATAAAGTCTCAGTCCAGTGAAACTCTTGATCATAAAGTTCTAGATCAATGGGACTCTTGATCAGAAAGTTCCAGACAAGTAGGACTCAGAGTCCCAGTCCAGTAGGACTCTTCGTCAAAGAGTCATAGTCTAGTGGGACTCTTGACCATAGAGTTTCAGACCAATGAGACTCTTGATCAATCATCAGATCATGTAGAAACTTCTAATGTGTGTGACCCCACAGGTTCGAATCTAAGTCGATAGTACAAAAATTAATTTTTATACTAATGAAAGTGATCATCTAGCAATGGTATCCGACCTCCGGATAGGTCGAATAATCGCAATCGCAACATTCAAAACCTACGCGAATATGGTTACCATATAATTCATTCCTATGATCTCTGTGTAATAGATGACTCAAGGTTAGACTGTCAACCCTAGAAAATACATCCATGTTGTGTCTCAAAGTAATTAGTCTCGTGACTCCTCATTAAGACTACCCTAGCCAAGGTTTTGCTAAATTGAAACACAGCTCTTGAAATCAAGAGTAGTCAATTCCATCTTGATACATGCATCGACTTCATAAGTACTTGACTGTGCTCAAAAATCTTCCATCACTGAATTAGAAATTCAGATAGTCCGACACCAAAACACAGTGAGTTGCTTGAAAGTCACCGTGGTGATCTCAGATCGGAGAAACATTTATATACATATTCCATCAAAGCTAATCTTGATAGGAGAAAAGCTTCAGAGTTGGTCATGTTCAGTGTAGATGTACCCATACATCTCATTTGCATGTCATATCAGTGTCTCAATACTCCTTGGTTATGAGGACAACCAACCTATATGGCACACAATGATCTATACTTGATAAATATTATCGTCTTAAGTAACAACGTATCATTTGGTCGTAAACTATTTAAGAACTAAATAATAAATCCTTCTTTGCCGAGTCTAGATAGTCCTAAGAACTTCATCACAATACAGGAGTTCATTAGAAGGCAACAAAATTTATGATAAAAAATATCAAAATAACTTTTATCAATTTATAATTCATATATAATTATAAATATATGGTCCAACCGTCAACAGACTGATGATTGACTTTAGGATATATTTTCAATAATCTCCCACTTGGACTAAAGCCAATCTATGCAGTATCTAATATCTATCTTTGACTTAAAGTCGTCGAACTCCTTCACCGCAACAGCTTTAGTGAATGTATCGGTCAGATTCTCCTTCATGTCGATCTTCTGAAGGTCGACGTCATCTCGATCCATAATCTCTCAGATAAGATGGTAGTGGCGCAGAATATGCTTCGTCCATTCGTGTGCCTTGGGTTTCTTCACCTGAGCAATGGCTCCAGAGCTGTCGCAATAAAGCAGAACTGGATCATCAAGGAAGGGTGCTACTCCAAGCTCGGTGATGAATTTTTTTAGCCACACCATTTCTTTGGCAGCATCTGATGCAGCGACATACTCCACCTCACAAACTAAATCGACCACAGTGTGCTGCTTGAAACTCTTCCAGCAGATGGCCCCACCATTGAGGATAAATATATATCCCGACATACTCTTGCTTTCATCATGATCGGACTGAAAACTGGAGTTTATGAATCCTACAAGTTTTAAGTTCGATTCATCATATACAAGCCACTGATTCTTAGTATTTTTTAAATACTTCAGGATGATTTTAACAACCTTTCAGTGATTCTTTCCTGGATTAGATTGGTATTTACTCACTACACCTAGTGAGTATGCCACATCTGATTGCGTACATGTCATGGCATACATTATAGAATCCATTGCTGAAGCATATGGTATTCTATTCATATGCTCTCTGTCTAGAGATATTGTTGGACAATCCCTTTTTGAAAGAGAAATTCCATGGCCTATCGATAGATAGCCTTTTTTGAAATTTTTCATACTGAACCGTTTTAGCACAGTATCAATGTACGTGGACTAAGACAATTCAAGCAATCTTTTAGATCTATTTCTATAGATCTTCATTCCTAGGATGTAGAAAGCTTCTCTCAGATCTTTCATGGAGAACTATGATGACTGCCAGATCTTTATTCTTTGTAATGCAGGGACATCATTCCCGATTAAGAGAATATCATCTACATACAATACTAGAAATACTATTGCTGGACCATTAGCCCATTTGTATATGCAGGGCTCCTCTTCATTCTTAACAAAGCCATATGTTTTGATTGTTCTATTAAATCATATGTTCTAGCTCCGAGAAGCCTGCTTTAGTTCATAAATAAATCTCTAAAGCTTACACACCTTAGACTTATCTATGAACGTGAAATCTTTAGATTGTATCATATACATCTCTTCATCTAGCTCTTCATTCAGGAAAGCTATTTTCACATCTATCTGCCAGATTTTATAGTCTAGATGGACAGCTATGGCAAGCATTATCCAAATGAATTTAAGAATTGCTATAGAAGAGAACGTCTCATCATAGTCAATATCATAACATTGATGATACTCCTTAGCAACTAGACGGATTTTATAGATCTCCATCTTTCCATCTGTGCCTCCTTTTCTTTTGAAGATCCACTTACACCCTATGGGTTTTACCCCTTCGGATGGGTCAACTAATGTCCATACATCATTGACCTTAATGAATTCCATCTCGAATTTCATGGCCTCAAGCCATTTTTCAGAGTCGGATCTCTGCATTGCATCCATATAGGTGATTGGGTCCTGATCGTTCTCATCAAGTTCGATAGGATTCCCATCTCGGATTAGAAAATCATAGTATCTATCTGGTTAACATGATACTCCACTAGATCTCCTTAAGGATGCTTCTACAATGGGTTCTGGATCTGATCTAATTAGATCCAGCTCAGGTTCAACAACTTGTGTCCATTCTTTCACCTATTGTACTTCATTGAGTTCGATCTTGGAGGCATTAGTTCCTTCACCAAGGAACTTCTTTTCTAAAAAGACTGCATTAAGGATGATAAATACTTTTTGCTCATCAGCAAGGTAGAAGTAGTACCCTTTGATTTCTTTTGAGTAACCTATAAAACTACACTTGTCAGACCTAGGTTCAAGCTTGTCTGTCATCAAATGTTTGATGTAGACCAGACACCCCCAATCCCTAAGGTATGAAAGCATTGGTTTACGCCTTGTCCATATTTCATATGATATTTTATTAACAGATTTACTTGAAATCTTATTTAAAATATAACAAGCTGACTCGAGCGCATATCCTCATAGGAAGATCGGCAAATCAGCAAACCCCATCATGGATCGAACCATGTCCAATAGGATCCGATTTCTTCTTTCAGACACACCATTATGTTGTGGTATTTCAGGAGGGGTCCATTGGAAGAGAATCCCGTTCTCCCCAAGATATGTCAGAAACTCATTAGAAAGATACTCACCCCCTCGATCAGATCGAAGAGTTTTAATACTCTTTTCAGTTTGTTGTTCTACCTCATTTCGAAATAGTTTGAATATTTGAAACAACTCTGACTTATGCTTCATTAAATAAATATATCCTTACCTCGATAGGTCATCTATGAAGGTTATGAAGTAGAAATATCTACCTCTAGCACTTGAGCTTATGGGTCCACATATATCTGAATATACTAAACTCAAGAGTTCAGTGGCTCCTTCATCTTTTTCAGTAAAAGATGACTTGGTCATCTTACCAAGAAGACATGACTCATAGGTCGAAAGTGACTCATAATCACTAATCTCAAGAATTCCTTCTTGAGCTAATCTGTTAATTCTATTTTTGTTAATATGACTTAGCCTATAGTGCCAAAGGTAGATATCAGATACATCACTAATTTTAGGACGTTTACTGGAGGATTGAACCACGTTAACAGGCATAAAAAGTAAATAAATTTTATTATTCAATTATCCAATCAAAATTGTAATACTATTCAAAATGACATTATAAAATTTTTTTTTATTAATATTTCAAAACCATTCATAGCCAAAAAGCCTATAGAAATGACATTCAATAAGAAAGTTGGACAATAATGACATTCAATAAGAATAACTTTATTTGAATTGATTATAAGGTTCATGATTCCTAAATCTAGAATTGAAACTTGTCTTTCATCTCCAACATTTAGAAACCTCTCGTCTTGATCAAATCTCTTACTGACCTGCAAGCCCTGCAAAGAATTATAAATATAATAAGGGCTTTCAGTATCTAATACCTAGGCAGTAGAATCAAATAAGAAAAAATTGTAAGATGTTATCATATAATTATCTTGCCCAGCAACCACTTGCTTCTTCCTCGATCTATTTGGATCTAGGGAGGCAATGTACAGAGGACAGTTTCTTTTTTAGTGCCCCTCTTCTTGCAGAAGAAGCACTCTGCCTGGCTCTGATCGGACTTGCGCTTCTTGGTCTGACCCTGTGCAGTCGTTCTAGCATGCGGCCGCACCTTCTTATTTTTCTTCTTTTTATTTTTCTTTTCTTTCTTAAAGGATCGATGACCAAAAGAAGACCCACCCACTATATTCACCATCTCCTTGTGGAGTTAGTGATCCTTCTCAATATTTTGCAGCAACCCCAACAAGCCGTAATAGTTCACTGCAAGCTTTGTCATTCTAAAATGAGTTAGCAATAAGAGGAAGGACTTGGGCAAAGAATTAAGGATTGCATTCTTATCGAGCTACTCGTGCAGAAAAAAGCCCAACTTACTAAGGCCCTCAATCATCTAGATCATGTACAATATATGATTGGTGACTGAAGCCGCATCTCTCATCCGAGCGTTGAAAATGACACAGCTTATTTTATACCTTTCAACATCGTCCAGCATGCCAAAAGAGTCATTCAATATTTGAAGCATCTCCTATAGTTGGGCATTTTCAAACTTGTGGCTAAACTCATCATTCATTATCGCTAGCATTATACATCGAATGGTAATGCGGTCATTGAGCCACTTTAGATAAGTATCTCAGACTGCTCTCCCAGTGTTCGGGGCTAGCTCCTCAGGTGCTCGATCTGTTACCATATAAAGAATCCGCTCATGCTTCAGGATGATTTTCAACTTATGATATCAACTATCATAGTTGGGTCCCATTAATTTATCATGGTCTAATAATGATCAGAGCGATAGATTAGTGGCCATGTCTGCACAAAAAGAAAAACCAAATCTAACTAGTATATGAATTATTAATCTTAAAAACTTAGATTTTAGTCTAAAAGTCCTTCCATTATTTTATACGAATTGGTAGCCTCTACCTTCAATTCGAAGAATTACTCTAATTTCTTAGTGGGTACTAGAATTCACATAGACTATACATGAGCCCAACTTTAGTTGGTCAATCCATGTACACCTATGGATAGATTCAAAATTAATTATTTTTCTAAACAACTTCTAGTAATATTAATTTTACCCCATATACCTAATCAATAGGCTTTGACCTCCATTGAAAAAGGTTCAATTAGGTCCAACCATTAATATGACCACATTTGGTCTTATCTAATCAATAAATAATCAGACCTGACTTTGGTCGGCCAACCTAGCCACCATCAGAAAGACTTAACCAAATTATCATTTTATGAATGATAATTTTATTAGTCAATAATCATCAGGCTTTTGGGCCTCCAATGATCATTATACTAATGAATCCATTATCACTCAACTTAATGGGAGGCTATGATTTAGTTATCTATATAACTGTTTCATTTTTAAGAATATAATAATTTTAGAAAATTTAGTTAACTAATTTAAGAAAATTCAGTGAGCCAATTTCAATCCTCTCATTGACTTCACCAAGTCAGAAAAGAATCTAATCTAAGCTGGCATTAGGAGCACCTAAATTAGACTGATTTACCTAATAGACATGGATGAGCCCGAATCACCAAATGATCTAATCAAAATCTAACTCACCAGGATGGTCAGATAAGCGAGATCAGTGGAAGAGATATGCCATTAACTCGTCAAAGACTGAATTAGTGCGAGTAGCTCCCAATTAAAAACTACTGATCAAATTGCCAAACTTACCTTAGACACCATTCGGTTCATTAGTTTTAATTTGACCAACCTAGTAATTTTGGATTCGATCACATGGCCTTGAATCAAGTCCATTTGGTCCTTATTAAAGGCATGAACTTGACCAAATACAACTATTGTAATTGAGTCTATAGAGTCCTTGATCTAATCTAAATTAATATTTAATTAGATTTGATCAATTACTCTAAATTAGTCCACCTTTTAACTAACCTTAGGTCTAACCCAATTTATGAACCTAATTCAGCTAATCCAATAATCCAGAAGTTTATGATTAATGACTTAGAGTCTTAATTCATAATTCTAGATACTAAATTATTATACTTAATTTTTAATTAAGTTTATGGGCTGAGGGTTAGGGTTCGACATTTCAAAAATATTTTTAATTTTAAAAATTCTTTACAACTTAGCATTGTTCACCAATTGAGTCGACTCATTTTAAAATTAAATCATCTCAATTCACAAATAACACTAGTTGTAGAATTTAATCTGAAACTATGTACACTACATAATCATGAAATCATGAATCAAATTTTATCTAATTATGCATTCATGATCATAAATTAGATTAAAGTCTAATATAATTAAATCATAAAAATATTAGATCAAATCTAGTAATTTCATGATTAACGATATAGATCAGTAACGTACCAGGATAACCTTTTCACTATAGGAGGTAAACCCTACAGTAGAACAACTTGCAGTCTGTGCGATCTGAATTTTAATTTTTTAGATCTAATTATTCTAATTATTAGATCAATATTTAGATCAAATCTAAATTATTAATCTAAATATGCAAGCATATCATGTTTAAAGAATCTTGCTCTAATACCAATTGAAGAAAATAGTGTAGGATTTGTTATGCTACTTTCGAAAAATATTTTGAAAATAGCAATGATGCAGCAAAAAATAATTAATCTAATTAATTATCTACTGATCATATCAGATTATTTAATCCTACATATTAGGATCTAAACATAATATGCATGTATACATCAATAGATCTGAAAATAAAACTATGTAATAAACTATTTATTATATATACGTGTTCAGAATATAATATCTTTTCATGGATAGTCGATCTTAATACATACATCAATAGATCTTGATATACGTACTGACTTCATAAGTACTTGACTGTACCCAAAAATCTTTCATCATTGAATTAAAAATTCAGATAGTTTGGTATCAAAATATAGTGAGTTGCTTGAAAGTCACCGTGGTGATCTCAAATCAGAGGGACATTTTTACCCATATTCCATCGAAGCTAATCTTGATAGGAGAAAAGTTCTGAAGTTGGTCATATTCAGTGCAGATATATCCATACATCTTACTTGCATGCCATATCAGTGTCTCAATACTCCTTGGTTATGAGGATAACTAACCTATATGTCACACAACGACCTATACTTGATAAACATTGTTGTCCTAAGTAACAATATATCATTTGGTCGTGAATTATTTAAGGACTAAATGATAAATCCTCCTTTGTCGAATCTAGATAGTCCTAAGAACTTCATCACAACATAAGAGTTTATTAGAAGGCAACAGAATTTATGATGAAAAATATCAAAATAATTTTTATTAATTTATAATTTATTTATAATTATAAATATATGGTCCAACCATCAACAGACTGACGATTAGCTTTGGGATACATTTTCAACACCATGTGCCCGCATGGATCGCTTAACGGTTTATACCAAAACCACGCGGCCATCGTACATGGACCGACCTGGTCCAAAATCCAAAAATCATGATGCATGGGAGTCTTTTGCGCAATCGAATGGCTCAGAGTGTGTGCGGGTGCAATCGAACAGCTTTGGAGCATTTTGAGTTGTAATCAGATTCCTTTCTCTGATCTACAGTCAATTTTAGTTGGTTTCAGGCCTTTAAAAGGCCTTATGGGCAAAGGCAAACTATATAGCATGGTTCGGCAGAGGTCTCAGATGGTAGAGGCCTGAGCAGCAAGCAGCAGATGTTAAAGGGCATCGATAGAGAGTTGAAGTAGGAGGCTTTAGGCAGGCTGTCAGGTAATGAATAGTGGTCATTTTAGTTGGTCTCCTAGAGAAAGAGCTTTGTGAGGGAGTGCTTCTTATTGAGAGAGAGAGATTAGTGTACGAGGGTTGAGGGTATATCTCCTCTTATAAATTTTTCTTTCTTATAGTGAAGTTTGCATGCTCTATGAAGATAAGTCTTGACTTAATTCACGTATTTGATTATATCTTATTTTTATTTTTTTTCTTTTTTTCATAATAAGTGGTATTAGATTTTCAATAATTAGTATCAGAGCTAGGTGATACTAGAGTATAGGTTATGGCAGTAGTGATCAAGATTTAAGAAGATGAAAAAATCAAGCTCAATCAAGATGAAGATCAACAGATTTGAAGAAAAAAGCAATTTCTCCTTATAGCAAGCAAGGATGAAAGATGTACTCATCCAATAAGGGTCGATCGATGCTCTCATATATGAGAAAATATCGGCTATCATGAACGTGTAGGACTAGAGGTAGCTCCTGATGCAGGCGATGAGTATGATCCGCTTATACTTAGGAATGATGTGGTAATCTATATGCTTGATGGGATTTTTTCGATAGTGATGTGATTGAAGCTCAAGAAGATGTACATGGTGAAGTCACTCATCAATATACTCTTTCTATGAAAGTAGTTCTACTAGCTATAAATGATCGAGAGATAGAGCATGCAGGAGTATCTTAGCAACTTTCAAAAAATTCTCACTGATCTTTTCAGTATTGGCAAGAAGTTGAGGAGAAGACCAAAGTGTTGATCTTGCTTTCATCGCTTTTTTCTTATTTTAAGTCTTAATTTGATGACTACTCTTCTAGTGAAAAAAAGCAATATTAAGATAGAAGTGGTAACTTTTGCTCTACTCCATAACGAGGTTCTCAAGTAAGAGAATTGAGCCTCGAGTTCAGATGGTGACTCAACTTTGATGGTGTTTGGAGGTGATGGTGGTAGAAGACAGAGTGGCAAGAGATCGTGGGTGGGTAGTCCAAGTCTGAGATGAGAGACTATAACAAAATCAGGTGCTACCAACGTGACAAGTTGGAGCATCATATCAGAGATTATCCATAACTCAAAGATCGGACGAAGGCTACTACAGTGATGGCAAGTAGCAATACAGAAGATATTGATAATATTTTTCTGATGATTGATGAAATATCTACTTTTTTTCACCAGTAGATTATGGATTCAACATATTCGCATCATGTATATTACAGAGAAAAGCTGTTTGACTCTTTAGAGAGCAGTGAAGACACTGTTCACTTATTGGATTAATCAAGCTGCATGATCAAAGGCATCGGGATTATCATCATGAAGGTATATGATGGAACAGTTAGAAAATTAGGCAAGATCAAATATATATCCAATTTTAGAAAGAATCTGATCTCACTGAGCAGGATTTGATCAACTTCAAGTAAAGAGTTGATAGAGAAATTCTGAAGGTCTTGTACAGTAGTAGGATTATCATGAGAAAAAGAAAGTATGGAGGATATTATCTTTTGATGAGAAGCCTAGTGCAAGATGGAGCTTCAGAAGCCAATGGAAGCCCAATGCAAGAAGGAGCTCCAGATACAAGTGGATCGAGTATGAGATGTAGGACTTGAAATGATGATAGACGACGTCGCATAATAAAATTTCTATTACCGTAGGAGAATACTCCAAGCAGATCTTAGGTCAGGCGGGGCACAACATACGATAGAGATAGAATCAAGTAACCTGGCTCGACTTTCATGTTTATCCATCCATGATCAGTAGACGTATGTCCCAAGATATGAGGGTGAGATGAGATCATCTAGAAAGCTCTCAAAGTTAGAAAAAAATTGAACATCGAGTTGAGATGGTGTCACGCCCCAAATCCAGCATCCAGGTCATGAAGGGAAATCCTGATTTCTCGGTCCAGGTTCGTTCAGATCAGATCAGATCAAGAGATATATTTCAAAATTTTTTTTTTCTTTGATATGTATCAGATCTGGGATGTTTCAGATCTAATTCTTATTATTTTAATAAATAAAATAAATAAAAATAAATTAAATCAAATTTAATTTATCTGATTTGGGTAATCCTATTACCTTGTTGATGATCCTGTATGCAGCGGAAGGTTCTGAATCTAGCCACATAAGTGCCTGGCCTCTATCGGTATCCACTCGGACTGGATCTAGAGATCCTCTTCTTCTCTATCACATCTCCAAAAATCAGATCTGGATCTGATCTGGAGGATCTTCAAAACTCCTTTTGAAGATCAGCAGTCGTCCTTTGCAGCAGCGCAACCTTCTTGCTTTTGATCGCCTTTCTCTTGCTTGAATCACACCAACAAAAATCCAAAACTCCTTTTGGATGTGGAGAGCAAGGGGAGAAGGTGTTTTGACATGGAGAAGGAGGGGGGAGGCAGCCTTGGGGCGTATGGAAACTCTTAGCCCAATCTCATGTCAAACTGAGTTGGGTACGGGATCTTATTTATAGACTAGCTGTGATCCAACTCCTCTTCTTCCCAACCAATCACAATCCTTTGTGAAATCAGATCTAAATCTGATTGGTGGGAATAGAGTCCCCTAGGATTCCTCCTTAGAGGGTGCCTAAGACCAGTCAAACTTGGATTCTTAGAAGAACTCTAATTGGAATCCAAAAGGGAGATGGAGTCCTTGTCCAACAAGGACTCCTAGGCGCCTCCAACTTGGGCACACGCCTAGGGTGGCGTGCGCCCTCCTCCTTGCCAGGTTCTGGCAGGGGGACAGGCCCCCACCAGCTCTCCAATAGGTGCATGACATGTGGTCAAAAGTCAAAGTATCAATGGTCAACGTTTGACCAGTCAAAGGTAGACTTTTGACCAAAGTCAAAGAACAAGAAATGGCAGGTGACCAAAAATGGCAGGTAATGTCTTACAAAATAAGACAACCTATTTCTGACTTGGACAACCTCCAGTCAGACCATATGAAGGCCTCTGATTGAGCACAAACTCCTTTGGCTCAGACAGGACAACTTATTTATGATAGCAAAAAAGAAGAACGTTAGGTTCAATCGAGTGCTAGCACGATTTTCTTGAACCTAATTGAATCTCATTCAGATCAATTGAACTAGATCAGTTCAATTGATGATCACCAGATTCAAACCCTTGTTTGTGTGACCCAGTTAGGTTCAGTTCTGTATGGTAATGGGATATGTCATGATCTCTATCATCGACATCATCGAAACTCCTTTCGATGGATCAGAACTCTTCTGATTCGAACAGCTAGAATGATCGATCATCTAAATCATTCTAATTGCTCCCAAAATCCACCAGTGACACCTAGCAGTATATGGTGGCAACCCATCAGAGCTGAATGCGAACCTCTTGGTGCAGCTACCTGTGTGATTAAGTTCTTCTATCTTGAGCCCCGATCAGATTAGGGTTAAGGTGAACTCGTCAAACCCTAGTTTCTGTCATATGATGTAATCATTCGATTCGAGTCCAATGTGAAAATCTAAATAGAAACTCTTTCTATTATTTCACTCTGCCATGGCCATGGGCTTCTGGACTTGATTCTCATGATCATCATAGGGCTGCTCCTCTACCACCGAGGTAGATAGATTCCATCTTGATGCAATCCAGTTCCTACAATGAACATGCTATAGCCAACATACACCTCAGGGTTTCCATATGGCTAGGAGATCGAGTAATGGTGTAGTCAAACTATAACACCCTCAAGGTGAACTGCCGATGCACCTCAGGTCAAAGAACCAGACACACTACTGCAGCATCGAGTCAGTCATTGACGAGAAGGTAGACTTCCTAATGACTACTCGAGGTGGTCACGCTCAGTGCCCTCGTTCTCTAACGAGTACCTGTACTCTCGCTCCGGTGTCTCCACACCATAGACTCAAGACTCATCTACTAAAGAGAAGCGATTGTACACCAACCTTCCGGATCAATCACCATCCTCGTGATGATCCTATGGTCGGAGCAATTTATGAGTTAATAATGATTATTCATGTCTTAAATTTTCAACTCTTGAAAATATGAATTATCATTACCATTAACTCAAAGGATGTATCACAGACACTAAATACACATATGTGATAGAAAATAACCCATTTATTGATTTTAGTCAAAATTATAATTTTGCCCCTAGAAGTGTATTACAAGTGTCAGCCAATTCTGGCTTCTAGGGCACATATATCTAACAATCTCCCACTTGTCCTAAAGCCAATTGGCTACAAGTCTAAGTCCCATCTTCTCAAGGTGGGCTTCGATCTTCTGCTGGCCCAACGGCTTTGTAAGTGGTCTGCCACATTATCTGCGGAGTTGACTCTCTTGACCTCGACATAACCCTTCTCGAGGTAATCGTGGATGAGATGATATCACCGTTTGCTTGGAACTCTTCCAGCTGACAGCACCACCATTGCACACTAAACAGACTGCCAGATGTCGACTTTCGATCATCTATATCAGACATGAAATCCGAGTCTGTGTATCCCTGGACTTGGAGTTCTCCATTACCAAAGACCAACATCATATCCTTAGTTCTTCTCAAGTACTTAAGGATACATTTCACAGAAGTCCAGTGTTCTTCACCTGGATTTGACTGATATCTGCTTGTGACACTCACAGCATGGGCTATATCAGGTCGTGTACATAGCATGGCATACATGAGGCTCCCTATTGCAGAAGCATAAGGGATCTTGCTCATGCGTTCTATTTCCTCAGGTGTGCTGGGGCACATCTTCTTGGAAAGATGAATACCATGTCTAAAGGGTATTAATCCCCTCTTAGAGTTTTCCATACTAAACCTCTTTAGTACTTCCTCTATGTACATCTTCTGTGAAAGTCCTAGCATCCTATTCGGTCTATCCCTATAGACCTTAATTCCTAGAATAAAGGATGCTTCACCTAGGTCTTTCATGGAGAATTCCTTGGACAACCATATTTTGACTGTCGTCAACATGGGAATATCATTCCCAATAAGGAGGATGTCATCCACGTACAATACGAGAAGACAACAGCGCTCCCACTGACCTTTTTGAAAACACATGGTTCCTCTTCATTTTTGATGAAACCAAACTTTTTGATCACATCATTGAAATGAGTGTTCCAGCTCCGAGATGCTTGCTTAAGTCCATATATGGACCTTTGCAGCTTGCAAACCTTGTGATCAGTATCACTGGATGTGAAACCTAGCGGCTGTTCCATATAGATATCTTCCTCAAGATATCCATTTAAGGAATGCCGTTTTCACGTCCATTTGCCATATTTCATAATCAAAATATAGGCTGCAACGGCAAGCAATGTGCGGATGGATTTTAGCATAGCCACTGGGGAAAAGGTATCCTGATAGTCAATGCCTTCGCATTGACTATAACCTTTTGCCACTAGTCTAGCCTTGAATGTCTCCACATTCCCATCTGCACCAATCTT
>QRFJ01000291.1:385126-487454 GCA_006176705.1 Cocos nucifera
AAAAATAGATCATTGATATGCATGCATGTTGAACAACCCTCAGATCTGGATTCGGATCGTAGATGATTGAGAAATCATCCATGATTAGGGCATCAGATCAAAATTAAAAGAATTTAAATCTAATAAATAAAAAAGTCTAGGATTAACAGTTAACAATAACAATCTACTCAGATTTTTTCAGAAATAAGAAATCTTACAAAACATGTCGATGAAGTTTTCTAAATGAGGGAGGAATCAAAACATCGATTTAGGCTATGATTGTTTGCAAGTTTTTTCATTATCCATGATCACGGAGATTCGATCCGAGCATACAAAAAATTTTCTGCATCAACAGAAACATAGTAGCAATCTTGAAGGATGGTGGAGATTTGAAAATTTAGATAATTACAGTGATGAAATTATATCCTACAGATGGAGAGATTGTCGAGAGCTCTTCGTTCTTCAATCTTCAAACTTGAGAGGGATTTTAGAAGAGAGATGAAAGAGAGAAGGAAGAAAGAGAGAAAGAGAAGGAAGAGAGGAAAAGAAGGAGAGAGATTAGTCGATGGAGAGGGAGGAGGAAGAGAGCACGTAGAGAGAATGAAACAGAATTTTTTTTTATTCTCAAAACATTCGATGATTACAAGACCCTTTATTTTTCTTTTAAAAGAAAACACTAACAACCTAAATAGAAGGTAGTGTGATTCCTCTAGATAAGGATGGCATTTAAATTTTTGTGCATTGGAGATGGAATGCGTTTATCCATGAATACTCAAGGTGGTGTGCGCCTTTCAATTTTTGTGTACGCGTGAAAACTCCAACTTCCATGAAGAACTCCTATTTTCATGTGCACTTTGAAGAAGTCAAACATCTGGACATGGGAACATCTAGGCATGGGTCTTCAAGAGACATTTGGATGTGGATCTTCAAGGTGAAAGAAAATTTCTTTAATTGGCTTACTTAAATTTCTTTACTTGGTTGATCAAACTAAACATGAAACTAAATAATTGACTCTAACTCAATTATAAATCAAACTCAACTTTAAAGGACTCAATTTAGTACAGGACTAAAAAAATATAGGATTCAAAATAAAAGACTCTATCAACAATCAAGCCATAATGAATCACGATAACTAGTGTCCACACTAATTCTCCCAGACTTAGAGAGAATTCAACTCTTCGAATAAAGACCGCCCTGGCTCCAATAGTATTCAAGTAGATCATGATCAATTCTTTGCAGCTCTTCTCAGGTTATCCATGTATCCTCGGACTCACGTCAGCCTTGCCAACAAACCAGATACCTTTGATATCCTTTCCTCCTAGTGGAAATTACCTGCTCATCAAGAATTCCTTCAATACATTTATGTTTTTTTGAAAATTTTGGCTATGGACACTCAGGTTGGGGTTCACTCTCAATAGATGGATTAGGCTCAAACGGATCACTAGATATCATTATTGATTCTTTATATTTAACAAGATCCAAAACATTAAAAGTAGAGCTGATGCCATAATAGATGGTAAATCTACAACATATGCATTTGGTCTGATTTTATTTAAGACCCTAAAGGGGCTTGCTCCACGAGCATATAATTTTTTGATGGTTCCCGAAGAAAATCATTCTGACCTAACTCGAATCAAAACATAATTACCTTCAGCAAAATCATGGGCTCGTCAATGTGTATCTGCTAATTGCTTATAAATTTGACTGTTAATATTATTTTTTTATTTCTTCATGCAGACTCCTAACATGCTGTGTAAATGATTCTGCTATCTTAGATGTCCTAGTATGCAAGGGTATAGGAATAAGGTCAACTAATTTTCTAGGGGGATAGCCATACATAATCTCAAAGGGACTCATACTAATAGTCCTATTAACAGAACTATTGTATGCAAATTTGGCTCTAGGTAACAACAAGTCCTAATTTCTCATATTTTCACCAACTAGACACCGAAGTAAATTCCTCAAACTTTTATTTACCACTTCAGTTTAACCATCAGTCTGGGGGTGATATGCTAATAAAAATTTTAATTTTGTCCCCATTAAGTGCCATAAAGTCTTCCAAAAATAGCTAATAAACCTAATATCCCTATTAGACACAATTGATTTAGATAATCCATGCAATCAGACAACTTCATCAAAGTAGAGATGAGCAATTCTAAAGGCATCGGAGGCTTTAGAATAGAAAAGAAAATGGGCCATTTTTGAAAACCGATCCACTACCACATAAATAGAGTCATTCATTTTGTTTGTACATGGCAATCCTAAAATAAAATCCATGCTCACATCTTTTCATAGACAATCAGGAATAGGTAGCGGAGTGTATAAGCCAGTATTTTATCTATACTATTTAGCTATAGTGTAAGTTCGACATTGGGCAATAATTTTGACTACATCTCATTTCAAACTTGACCAATAAAAGTGGTGTTCTACAGCTTTTATGGTTTTAGCCATTTTGAAATGATCGGACAAACCACCGACATGCAATTTCCATATTAAAAAATCATGGATAGAGGTATGTGAGATACACAGCTTATTATTTTTGAAAAGATATTCATCTTGGAATGTATATTTACTAATTTCTCTAGATGAACCTTGTTAGAGTGAAGACATAATTTTTTCAAAGTCTGGATAGTTATCATAATCCTCTTTTAATTTCTCAAAGCTAGGGATCTTAACACTCACTGCTAATAGAAGGTCAACCCTATGAGAGAGCACATCAGCAGCATGGTTATCAACGTCGGCATGGTGTTTCAACATAAAGGTGTATGACTGAAGAAACTCAACCCATTTTCTGTGTCTAGAATTTAGCTTTCTCTGAGAATTGAGAAATCTAAGAGCTTCGTAGTCAAAATATAGGATAAATTCTTGGGGAAGCAAGTAGTGCCTTCAAAATCTAAGAACTTTGACCACCGCATAGAACTCTTTATCATAGGTGGAATACTTGCGCTTAGTGTCATTTAGCTTTGCACTAAAGAAAGCCACAAGGTATCCTTCTTGACTAAGGACTCTATCAATTTCTACTTTGGATGCGTCATAGGTAACTTCAAAAATCTTAGAAAAATCTAGTAGATACAACACAGGAGCACTAGTCATACAATCCTTAATTCCATAAAAAGCTCGGTCAGTAGCCTTATTCCATTCAAAGGTTTCTTTTCTCATACAATTCATAATGGGAGCCACAATTGTACAAACCTCTTAATAAATCTTCGATAAAAAGCAGCTAAATCATAAAAACTCCTACATTGTGAATATTTTGGGGTATAGGTCATTTTTTAATTGCATGAATCTTTTCAGGATCCGTGGACATACCATCGGGGGTCACAACAAAATCTAAGAAAACAACACGTGTGGTCATGAAGTCACATTTCTTAAAATTTGCAAATAGGTTTTCAGCTCTAAGAGTTTGAAATACTTGACAGAGATGTTCTAAATGATCTTTCTTTGTCTTGCTATAAATGAGAATATCGTCAAAGTATACGACCACAGATGTGCCCATAAATGGTCGTAGCATTTGAGTCATAAGTCTCATAAACATGCTAAGGGCATTAGATAAGCTAAACGGCATGACCAACCATTCGTATAGACCATCTTTAATTTTGAAAGCTATTTTTCATTCATCTTCGGGCCTAATTCAGACTTGGTGTTATTCACTTTTTAGATCAATTTTAGAATTATATTAGATCCAGCAAACATGTCCAACATATCATCAAGCCAGGGAATAAAAAATCAATACCTTATTATTATTATGTTAATTGTCCGACTGTCTACACACATTCTCCAAGTTTCATTCTTTTTAAAAGTCAAGAGGACAAGTACCATACAAGAACTTAGACTTTCTCTAACAAATCTCTTCCTAAGGAGTTCTTCTACTTGATGTTTAAGCTTAGCATGTTCGATGAGATTAAGGCGATAGTGGGACAGATTGGGTAGGGTAGCTTTTGAAACAAGATCTATTGCATATTGGATATTCATCATGAGTAGCAAGTGATCTGAGAGATCCTTAGAGAAAATATCTTTAAAGTTATCAAAGAGCTTGCTATCTCTTAGGGGTAATTATTTGCATCCTTCTTGTTAACTTTCTTAATAGCTAGAATCCAAATAGAAGAGTTTTCTTTCAAATCTTTTTCAAATTCTTTTGCACTGATTAAATATAAGCTCTTGATCAGCATTTCTTCTTTGGGCTCTAAAGGTTCTTTTTTTTTACATTGCTAAGGGGTGAAGGATAGATCATAATTTTCTTATCTTTGTTCATGAACGTATATAAGTTGGATCGATCATAAAGCATTGCATCTTAATCAAACAACCAAGACCTTCCTAAGATTATGCTTCCTACATTCATGGGCATAACATCACACCACACATTTTTCTGATAAGATTGAAATTTAATGGGGACCAAATAATGGTGTCTAACTGGGATGGATGATGCATCTATCCAGGCTACCTTATATGGGTTCGAATGATCTACGGGCGTAAGACCAAGTTTTGATATAGCATCAGTCAAAATAGCATTAATGCAGCTACCACTATTAATGATGACCTTGCATACTTTATTTTTCTGGCTTATGAAAGAGTGAAAATTAGTAGTCCTATGCCAATCTTTACTTTCTTTTAGTTGGACTAAAATGCATCTTACTACATCCATTCTTTCTTCAAGGTCAACTTCTTCCAAAGTATTGGATTTCTCATAAGCTTCAGCTAACTCAGTGTCTGCTATATATACTTCTTCATCTCTTAAATTTTGATATGACGTCAATCGAAATAGCATTAATGCAGCTACCACTATCAATGATGACCATGCATACTTTATTTTTCTGACTTAAGGAGTGAAAAATGGTAGTCCTACGCTAATTTTCACTTTCTTTTAGTTGGACTAAAATGCATCTTACCACATCCATTCTTTCTTCAAGATCAAATTCTTCCAAAGTATTGGATTTCTCATAAGCTTCAGCTAACTCAATGTCTGCTATATATACTTCTTCATCTCCTAGAGGGTTCTCCCAGAGAGTTTTCGAGGTTCTCTTCTTCAGGCTCTCCAATATGTAGAGCTCGAGATGGACACTGACTAGCAATGTGATCTAACCCATTGCACTTGAAGCATCGAGTTTTTGAACTACTTTCTTTTAGGTTCCCTACAAAGGCTCCTTTGCCCTTATTATCTTTTCTCAATGGGGGACCAACAGGTAGGGAACGATTGGTTGGGATCTGATTATAGTCAGGTCTAGGGGTTTAATTAAGGCTAGGCCTATGACCTATAATACCAGGTTTACATGATTCAAGTTTTTGGGTGATCAGCAATCTTTGAAATCTCTCATATTCATGGGCTAATTGATAAATTTGTTCTAAGCTATAGACCTCGTGCATAAACAATTCTCTCTATATGTTATCCCTTAAACCAGCTCGAAAATATGACAAAGTGACAGATAGATTTTCACTAACACCATATTGCATAAGGTATTCATCGAATTTAGTGATGTACTCAGTAACAGTCTTGCTACCCTAATTCAATCTTTGCCATTGATCTAGGATATGCTGCTAATAAGAGGTAGGAAGATATTTTTCATAAAGTTTATCTTTCATCTCATCTCAGGTATTTATGGGCTCCTGTCTTCTATGCATGGCTAATCACTCCACATTATGCCAATATAATTTAGCTTGATCTAGAAGTTTCATTTTAGCAAACCTAATTTTTTTCTCCTCATAATGTCGTATTATTCAAAATAATGGTTCATGTCCACCTCCAAATCAAGATACTCATTAGGATCTAGATGGCCCACAAAGCTTAGGGCTTCAATCTTGACACTCCAAAGTATTCTCTAGACATCCTAGTCATTATGATCATGATGGGGTCGGCCTGCTTGATTGCAATCTCTATCAAAATCAGGATGGTCACATCACTCTCTAGGATAGTCATCTAGGAGAGGGGCATTCCTAACACGTTCTTTCAAGCCATTCAACCTTTTTTCTTCTAGGGTCTCTACTCTCATATTCAGATTATGGACGGAACCACTTATGGCATTTAACCTCTCAGTAATGTCCTTAAAGGCTACAGCAAAATCAAAATCCATTTCGTGACTTGACTCTAGATTTTCTAGGTGATATTTAGCTCTAGACCTAGTAGACATGCAGTATAGTCAACTCGAGGATTTTCTTAGACCTTAAAGCTCAAATCACTATAAATCAATCGAAGCACAAATAGAACCAACATTCGAATCCTTGGGTTGGCCAGGTAAAAAGTGAAATTATGGGAGGCTCCCCTCGCTCTCGCAAGGTCCTAATTAAGTAACCATAATTTGCTTAGGCATTTGCCATGTTCCTTTAGTCCTAGACACCAGCTTATGGAATCAACTGTAAACCAAACTTGTACTAAGACTCATCGTAGCAACTGAACTTGACTTGTTTTGACCCTATTCTTTTAATGTCTAATTGATTTTTAATTTAAGCTTGGGTCAATGCACAAGAAGTTGATGGTTTTTGGGCTAAGAAAAGGTGATGAAATTCTTTTCTTATCTTATGATGGGAGTGCCCTTAGGATAACTTAAGGATGCAAATAAGATACGAATATTAATTCAAAATGAAATAAAACAATCCAATTAAGTTGCCAAACTAGAAATTAAAACTAAGTCACTAAAATTATGAACTACAAATAAAATAAATAGTACCAACTAAGTTAAAAATTGAAACTAAATTACTGAAAATATGAAGTTCAAACAAACCGAAAATTATTCCTAAGTGCACAAAATTTCAGACTTTCAAAAATTCTATTTTGGATCGTAGAATTCTCTAGTTGAAGTTTTGTAATAGGATTCTCAGAGGATAGTTTTCATAGTTTTCAAAGCATGACTAAATTTCTTATTGAGTTAGAATTTTAAAAAACTAAATCTTGGAGTTTTTAGATGTTTTAATAGGTGTGAAACTTTGTTTTTCCTTAGGTTGCGCAGAACAAGACATGTCATAGAATTTAGTATGCTAACCTTCAACTAACAAACAAATCCAACACCAACCATGATCTATTTTCTAGATTTCCACTCATAAAAATATTCATTATCAAATCTAGTTTTCAAATTACTAAATTTCATGAATTTCTGATTCTTCTTTAGAGAAAAAAGCCTATTTTATTCATAGGTGAACAAATAGATTTCTGAATAGTTTTCATATGCAGAAGTCAGGATGTGTAAGAAGTTTTAAAAGGGTCTTCAAGGATCAAATAGTTTCAGATTCTTATGAAATTTAAAACCCCACTTAACAATCAAGTCTAGAACCTACACAAAAAAATTAAAAATTTTCTAAGATCTCTAGAAATAGGAATCGTAGTTCCTCTGAGGACTACATAGGGTATCAGTATGCACGTTTTGATATAGAAAACTATCTAAATGCAAAACTTTAGCCCTAATCTAACCATGCTCTGATACCAAACTGATAGGGAACAAGTCAGATCTAGAGGAAGAAAGCATTCAAATTTATTAACAATTAATAGATAGCTAGCAAGCCCAAAATTAAAGAAATGATTATGCTAAAATTGAGAAAAATAGATCATTGATATGCATGCATGTTGAATAGCTCCTAGATCTAGATTTGGATCACAGACGATTGAGAAACCATTCCTGATTAGGGCATCAGATCAAAATTAAAAGAATTTAGATCTAATTAATAAAGAAGCCTAGGATTAATTGTTAACAATAATGATCTACTCAGATTTTTTCAGAAATAAGGGATCTCACAAAACACGTTGATGAAATTTTCTGGATGAAGGAGGAATCAGAACATCGATTCAGGCCACAATTATTTGCAAGTTCTTCCATCATCCACGATCACGAGCATTTGATCTGAGCATATGAAAAATTGCCTGCATCAATAAAAACACATCAACAATCATGAAGAATGGCAGAGATTTAAAACTTTAGATAATTATGGTGCTGAAATTATATCCTATGGATATGGAGAGATTGTCGAGGATTCTTCGATCTTCAACCTTCAAACTTGAGAGGGATTTTAGAAGAGAGATGCAAGAGAGAAGGAAGAAAGAGAGGAAGAGAAGGAAGAGAGGAAAAGAAGGAGAGAGATTTATCGATGGAGAGGGAGGAGAAAGAGAGCACGTAGAGAGAAAGAAACATAATTTTTTTTAAATTCTCAAACCATCCGATGATTAGAAGACTCTTTATTTTTCTTTTAAAAAAAATACTAACAACCCAAATAGAAGATAGGTGTGATTTCTTTGGATAAGGATGGCATTTAAATTTTTGTGCATTGGAGATGGGACGCGTTTATCCATGAAGACTCAAGGTGGTGTGCGCCTTTCAATTTTCGTGTGCATGTGAAAACTCCAACTTCCGAGAAGAACTCCCATTTCCGTGTGCACTTTGAAGAAGTCAAACATCTGGGCATGGGAACATCTAGGTGTGGATCTTCAAGATAGTTAAAAATTCCTTCAATTGGCTTACTTGAATTTCTTCACTTGGTTGATTCGAACTAAACATGAAACTAAAACTGCATATGAAACTAAATAATTGACTCTAACTCAATTATAAATCAAACTCAATTTTAAAGGACTCAATTTATTATAGAACTCAAAATAAAAGGCTCTATCAACAATCAAACCATAATGAATCATGATGACTGGTGTCCACACCAGATCTAAAATTTGAACTTTAAATTTTTACTGTAACTTCTATAATGTCTCTAGTGATCATAACCTTAAGTTTAAGCATCACTTAGATCACAATCCCAAGTGATCATAATCTAAATTTTAATATTCTTGATGTCATGCTCTCACAATAAAATTTAATATATCAATAAAATATATTTCTATCTTCACTCATACAATGAAATCTTTCTATAGGCCATATCCTAAATAATTTTTAAAATTATAATGATTAAATAATTAACATTAAGAATTATAAAAGCCCTCATGATCTTCACCCATATCAGTTTTAGAATTTCATATCATCTAAATAACAATTGAACAAGTATATGCTATACAATATATAAATATATCACACATTATTCCATAGTCAAAATATTTTATACTTAGGTCAAATCCTGCTTATTGAAATTTAGGATATAACTCATCAATTCTATTATCATATGCCTCCTATACATGAATTTCATCATAATACTTATTGATCCGAAATCCAAATTTTGAATTTCTTTTACTATTTCTATCATGTTCCTAGTGATCATATGTCCATTTTATCAGATCTTTAATGATCATAATTTTATGATTAAAATATCCCTTAACTCAGTCCCTAATGATCTTAAACATGTGCTCTAATACCATTCTATCATGCTCTGAATCCAACGTCTAGGTTAGCCATGCAACATGGCCACATGAACTCTAGAGCAATGCCCTAGAGATCACGTAAGACCTAAAATAAAAATAAAATTCTAATATCTCCAAAATGATTAAATAAATATCAAATATATCACTAAGTCAATCCACCAAAATAAATAATCAACTTATTTAATTACAATAATTTAAATATTTGCTGGTATTAGAAAATTTAAGTAACTAAGATACTATTTATTCCAAAACTCGATCTCTCACCCATCTATCCGAACTAAGTTTCTTGTGTTTCTGAAAAGAAAAATAATATAGGGATATGAGTTTTTCAGCTCAGAAAGAATCATTATACACCTACGCTAATTATAATAATTTAATTCAAAAGTATAATAAAGCATGAATTTATATATTAAATATATATAATAAATTAAATAAATGTGTATTAGATATATCATAGATCAACACATGAATCTTTTTCATTTAATATTTAATCCATAACTTGTCATTTTTTTTATCATACTTTCATATTTCTTAATTTTTTTTTTTGATTTTGGACTAATCAAGATCATGCCTCAATCTTAATCATGATCTCATCGATAATCCCATATGTAAGCCTGTGGGGGTTGTCCCAGCATGAGCTCCTGATTGGCTGTCTCAATCATGGTTTCATCCATAATTTCATATGTAAATCCATGGGAACTGTCCCAAGCATGAGCTTTTGGCGAGCTATCTCAATTATGATCTCATCCATAATCCTATACGTAAGCTTATGGGGGCTATCTCAGGCATGAGCTCCTGGCCGACTATCCATATGATGAGGTAAGTCTAAACCATATCTTTTCTATCTGATTATTACTTATTGATTTCATCATATCAATTTTAATTTATAATATGATCAAAATAAGTGTATCATACCCATATAATCATACCATCAATCATTGTTATACATATATATAATCAACATATAATAAACTCATGCTGAAAGATAATATAAGAAATAATAATATCTCAACATAACAAATCCATCAATACAAATCCAACTATACAAAATCAATAATATAAATCCAACAGTAAAAATGACATATATAATGATGATTATGTACATGAATTCTTACCTCTATTTATGATAAACGAAACTCTTAAGACTATGATTTGACTATCAAAACTCTATTCAATATTCTCCTATCCAGTAATTTATTCTCCTACAAATTTAATTTAATTTTTTAAAATAAATTAATTAGATCAATTTAAAATTCTAAAATTTTCTATCAGGATTCTCAGGATCTACACTCTATCCCCAAGATTTTTAGAGAGAGAAAATTCATGAAGAAAGAGAAAATTCTAGAGAAAGAAAATTTTAGAGAGAAAAAGTAGAGAGAGAAAGAGAGGGGAGAGAGAATTTTTTTCTTTTTCTCTTTCTTTTCTTTCTCTTTTTTTTTTCTTTTCATTTATTTTTGTCTAAAACCCAAGAATTCTAATAAAGAGAAATTAGGAGAGAAGAAGTAGAGGGAGAAACTAAATCTTCTAGAGAGAGATTCAAGATCAAGATAGGAGAGAGGGAAGAGAGAAACTCTCTCTCTCTCTCTCTCTCTCTCTCTCTCTCTCTTCTTTTCTTATTTTCTTTTCTTTCTTTCTTTTTCTTTTTTTCTTTTTTTTTTGCGATAGAGGATAATGCGTCCTCTATTTCCTTCTTCTCTTATACAGAATAAGGGGGTCAAGCCTCTCCTTTGTTTTTGTGCTGAGACCCCTTCCTCCTGGCCAACACCACCCACTGCTAGAGGGGCGATCCCCCACGACGATAGCTGGCCAGGTCCAGTGATCAGCGACTACCGACGGCGTACAAGCAAAATTCATAAAAATAGGGACTGCCCTATTTGAACCAAAATCGACAACTTGTTGGCCTCAATTGGCATCGGTGACGAGGAGAAACACTGAAAGAAAAAGAAGAAAAAGGAGAGAGGAGCTTACCTTGCTCCGGCGGCCACTACTCCACATCCTCTCTCTTTTTTTTGGCAGCACACCCACTCTTTTCTCCTTGAGAAATCTTAGTGATCTCTCAACAATCCACGGTAAGGATCTAAGATAGGAGGAGAGAGAGATTTATAGTGGGGTAGTCTTAATCAGAGCTGGACTCCTCATGGTTTCGATTCCATCGTAAAAGAGGAAGAAGAAGACTTTAGGACGGAGTCTTCTTCTCCGTCATTTTCAGAGGAAGAGAGTGCTAGCCTTTTTTTTTTTGGTTCGGGCTGGCTCCTAAAGCCCATTAGATTTTGGGTTGTTACATGTGGAGATTGTTAAGAAAAATGCCTAGAATTTGACACATAAGGAGCGCATAGGAAAGATCACATCAAGAAGAAGCTTAGGAAGATATCCAAGGCTCGGAGTAGGCCTTGGACTGGCCCATAGGTGTGGGGCCCATGAGCTGGGTGTGGCTCAATAGGCATGTGGCCTAGGCACGCGTAGCCCAAGTGGACGCACGACCTAGCATAGGATCGAGCAGGCATGCAGCACATCATGCTAGTGGGCCCAATGTGCGAGCGCACGTGGGCAGGCCATGGGTGCAGCCCAGCATGAGCGTGGCCTAGTGTGGGCATGCATAGGCCCCCTTCATGTGGTTCACATGGACCGACAATCCATGGGTGAGCAGATGCGGTCCATAGCTCCGCGTGATGCAATCTACGTGCCTTATGGTGCGGTTCATGGACTGGTAATGCGGTCCACGCGCCCATGTGGACCACTTAAGGGTCTATACCAAAACCATGCGGCCACCGTAGACCGGCCCAGTCTAGAATCCAAAAATCATAGCACACGGGAGTCTTTTGCATGATCAAACAGCTTACAACGTGTGCGGGTGCAATCGAACGGCTGTAGAGCATGTTGAGTTGTAATTAGATTCCTTTCTCCGATCTACAGTTGGTTTCAGGCCCTTAAAAGACCCCATGGGCAATGGCAAACCATGTAGCATGATTCGGCAAAGGTCTTAGTGGTAGAGTCCTGAGCAGTAGGCAGCAGATCCTAAAGGACATCGATAGAGAGCTGAAGTAGGAGACTTCAGACAGACTGCCAGGCAATGGACAACGATCATTTTAGAAGATCTCCTAGAGAGCTTTATGAGATAGTGCTTCTTATTAAGATAGAGGGATTGGTGTGTGAGGGTTGAGAGTGTATTCTTTTTTGTAAATTTTTATTTTCTCATAGTGAAGCTTGCATACTCCGTAGAGGTAAGCCTTGGCTTAATCCATATATTTAATTGTGTCTTATTATTATTTCTTCTTTCTTTCTACCATAATAAGTGGTATCAGATTTCCAAAAATTTTCATTACCAACTAAATGCTAGTTTGGCAAATATCAACTCTAACTTAGTGGAAGCCAATTCGAACATCAGATGACACGGTCCTAAGGATTATAACCTCGTATGCATTCAACTATTGTCAAATTCAAACTGAGGATGCACCTCAACGCCATGCCGACCTCAAGCTATCAGCCATCTCAATGGCGGTGTTACATCATCAAAAATTTTTAATAATTTTTGGAACATGGATAACTGACACCCACAACTAAAAATCATGGTTTATAGATTAGTGGACATGTTTTCTATTCTAATAGTCTACCCAATTAAAGCCTAACAACCTACGATATTAGGGCCTAACAGCCTATTAGATTTAGGCATAATAGCCTACATCTTTGTCCCTATATAAAGAGATAACCAAAGAACTCTAAGATAAGCAAGCAAACATGCCCATAGAGAACGGTATCTACACTCTCTCTCCATTTTCTCTCTTTTCTTTTCTCCATTCTCAAACTTCGGCTAGCTTAAGCATCAGAGGATCCTCCACCCGAGTATCTCTAGTGCTTGTAGACTTTCATTATAGGTTTCCATAGGAGAAAATGTCTCTTCAAGCATATTCAAGTTTCACGTCAGTAAACGATCGATGCCAGTCTAGAAGCTTGCAGCAACTGTTGAAAAACGGTAGGATTTCATGCATAGCTTTCAAAACTTTTTCGAAAAAAATGAGTGGAAGACTGAAAGATTAATCCTATTAATCTAATTTATTCATATGATTATATCATTAAACACCTATAATTTAGGATTTATGATATGATAAGATGCATGTTTAAATCTAAAAATAAAAAGCAAATAGGTATTAATCATATCAATACCAGTTTAGATCAAATCTAGAATGTAAAAGAGATCAGATCTCTTTAACTGAATGCGGGTTGAGAACTCCGCTGCTGATTTTTATGAATGTGATCGTTGCTCAAAGCCGCATAGGATGTTCGGCTTCTATAGATTATTCACACAAAGCTTCTATGCTAATCGAAGGTTCGACGATCAAAGATCTACGTGGGATGCTAGCTCATTGTAGATCCCTCCTAATGATTGATCTGAATTATTTTCTTTAGATCTCTCAAACCCTCCAAGAGATGAAGAACCAGAGGAGGATGAATAAGAAGGGAAACCTTCTCTCTTCTCTCTCAAAAATATATACAAAAGGAAGATCAAAAGCCCTAGAGAAGAATCCCTTCTTCTTTTCTTTCTTTTCTCTCAACAAGACATGGCAAGGGGATGTTCTAAAGAAGACCCTCACGCCCTAACAACAGTAGGACCTCTTCTCTCTAAAACCTCAAGCCCATAAGCCACACACTAAGAGAAATTACATTAATTCCTTTAGCCCTCACTCCCATACTGCCTTTTAAATTTGCGCCACAATCTTTTAAGGAAGGATATTAAGGAGATATAAAGGATTAGGACTCTAATTGATAGAGTCTTTGGGACGTTCAACTTTTGGACGCCCTCTTCCTCAATTCTAGGCATGAGAGGACACCCCTCTTCCATAATTTAGTGCGTGAGAAAGGAATAAAAGAGACGCAAGACAAGGGTGTGCATGGGGGGAAAGATTCTCTTAGTGCATGAAAGAGAATCCTAGTCAAAATGGGATTCCTCTTTCATGCCTTTTCCATAGAGAGCAAGAGGGTGGCATGGAGGACTCTTTCACGCAAAAAGTAAATAAATAAATATGAAAGAGAGGGGAGGGCATGGGGTTTAATATGGCGCAAGGAGAGAGAGAGAGTCCCAATTCAACTGGGCTCTCCAATTTGACTTGGGTTAAATCTAATTTTAACTCTATTTAAATTAAGATTGGTGCAATCTAATTAAGAATGATCCTAGTCCAACTAAGAGTCCAATTAAATCTAATTTAATCTTATTTAAATCTGATTTAAATCATAATCTAATTAAAAATTATGTGCACTCAAGTCCTAATCAAATAGAAAATTGATCTTTCTAGAATTGGATTATCTCATAAATCAATTAGACTCGATCTAATCAAGTTCAAACCAAACCAAATTAAATCTAATTCAATTAAACTTGATCTTAGCCCTAATACTTAAACTAATTGAGTCAATTAATAATCCAATCGCTAATTAATCCTTTTGCAATACTTGCACTTGATCAATCATCAATCGTATTGATGATTTGATCCTAGAATGATTCATAATCATTGATTAACCATTCAATCAGATAGAAATCTTTTATGTATGTGATCCCATAGGTTCGAACATAAGCCGATGGTATAGAAATAAATTTTCATACCAATCGAAATGATCATCTAATAATGGTACCTGATATCTAGATAGGTCGAATATATGTAAAGCAATATTCTAGAATCATGTCCTATATATGGTTACCATATAATTCATCTCTTGGACCCTTAATGCTCAGGATGATTTTAAAATTAATTATCAACTCTTAATTAGTCCATCCATATTATGTCTCAATCTTACAAATCTCGTGACTTCTCATAAGGATTACTCAGGCCTAGATTTTGCTCAATTGAAATATAGCGAGACATTCTCTTCAAATTCTTTAGAGTGGTTAATCCCATCTTGACTTATGCACCGACTTTGCAAGTACTTAACTGCATCCAAAAATCTTTTATTACTGTATTAGAAATACAGATAGTCCGGTATCAAAGTATAGTGAGTTGCTTGTAGTTACCATGGTGATCTTAGATCGGAGGAATATTTATACCCATAACCTTTGCTAGCTATTTTTAACAGCAGAATGCTATGCTGATTGATCATGTTCAGTGCAGATGTACTCTTACATCTCACCTGCATGCCATACTAGTATTTTCATACTACTTGATTACGAGGACAATCAATGCATATGGCATACAGCAATCTATACTCGATATATTATTGTCCTAGTTAATAATATATCATTTGATCGTGAACAATTTTAAGAATCATCCGATAATTTTTTTTATCAATTATTAATGATTGTAAGAACTTTATCATAACACAGAAATTTATTTAAAAAAATAGATAATTTATGATGAAAAGCCAAATGATCTTGTATTAATTTATAAGATGAGTACAATCATGTATAACTTAGATGATTGATTTTAGAATACAATTCCTAACAATAACATCATCCAAAGATTATATAACTAACTTTATTATTAATTTTATAATAAAATAAATTAGTTTAAAAAATAATAGCCATTAATTGACTAATTTTAGGATATTAAGATGCATGATACTTTTTTTCTGGTATAGATATGATCACGTCGGAACTATTTTTACTTAAATGTTGGTAATTTTTTTTGACATGGCATGAAACGTATTGTAGAATATCAACGTGCATGGCTTTATGGTAGCTGTATAATTGATTTGGAATTTAAGATAAGAAGATGTTTTATATTCTATCTATTTTATTTATAATATTTTCTAAAATAATGAAAACCAATATTATTAAAATATTATATTTAAGCTATATATTTTAAAATGATATGATCATTATTTATTTTATTTATAGTCATTTAAATTACACCACTATTACATTTATAGCATAAAATATATTAATTTATAAGAGAAAATACTTAAATCAAGATATTTTAATTAATTATGTAAGTATGATTAAAGTCTTCTACTACTTATTTTTAGCAGCATTGTAGGTAAGATATAAGTTTGATTGGCTGTCCAGATTCAAAATTTTATAAATTTATGAGATTAAATTAGCATAATTAAAAAAATTAGATTGGACTAAAATTATTTAGATAAAAATTCAAAAAATTTTGGAGTGGGTCAATCCAAATCTCGTAGAGAGACAAAAGACCTCATTCTTAGGGTCTTTGAAGAAAATCAGTAGGCCTTTTGGAATTTGGACCGGACTATTTCAAAATTTTGTCTAAATAATTTTAGTTCAAATTATTTTTTCTAGTCGTCGTGCTGGTCTAATTTTTTTTTTAGATATATAGAAATTTGAGTCTGAACAGTTAAAAAAAAAATCCTAAAAGATAAGCAAATAAAAGCAAAAAAAAAAAAGCTGCACCACCTGGATACGAGAGCAGGTGTACCGATACAAAACAGGTACACTACACCACCTTCTGGCCACTCGCATACAAACGTAAATGCGGACTCAATATGGACCGTTTACATTAATAATAACTATGAAATTGACGGAGGATATTGCATCCGCATAGAACTTTCCATGTTATCCACCATGAAAGAAAATGAAGCATATTCTGTGCGAGAACCCTCTAAGGATCAAAATGCTTCTATTTATCGCCCACACTCCGCTGCTCCCTCCTCCCCGGTCACCGGACTTCCCTCCGCCGCCTTGGGCCTCAAGGATTCTCTCTCCTTCTCCCGCCCCGTCTTTCTCCTCCACGTCGGATACTCTCGCTGGTATGCACTATGATGTCATTCTCAGTGAAAATAGACTGGATTATGTGCTCGGTTTTAAGTTTTCGGTTGGATTTTTACCGATTTTAGTTAGGACCCTCTAATACATCCAGTATCTCGCCTGTTGTCGTTTTTCAAACAAAATCCAGTTTCCTTTATCTTGGATTTTCCCCTTGGCTCCTTGCTGCCTGAGATCAGGGTTTCTAGGTGGCCAAGTTGATTTTTTAAATATTAAACTCGGTTTTCTGGTTTCATACGGCGTGAGTATATTTAAATCGACTGCAAAATTTGATCTTCTTGTTATTTGAGGTCATTTCTTCCAGCATAGGTATCTTAAGATTGAGTTCAAAATTTAATATTTTTAATTCGCGCGGTGATTTGATATGGCGTGGGTATCTTTAAATTTGATTAAAAGTTCGATCTTCTTGTTATACGAGCAATGAGTCACGGTAATACTCTTTTAGTTGTTGCAGTGATCTAATGGCTACACTTGGAGAGACTACTGCTATTGAATTCCTGCGGCAGCAAGCTTGCTTGATTAACGGAGTAGGCACCCACAATTTCTTACGTCATGTTATTTTTTGCTATATTTGTATGTTAATTTTTCTGCAATATCTTCTTTATATATTCCAGGTGTCAAGGAAGCCTCAAGTTGTTCTGCATGCAAATTCTTGTCCAAGGAGGTGTCGTGTGACTCGGGGCAGCTTTGTTCACCAAAGTCATCCTGGATTAGCTATTAGAAGAAGAATAACACCAAGGTTCCCACTTTCGTTGAACACGAGAGCAGTGGTTTCTAGAGGCTTGCAGAGTCAAGTGGCTGAAGAATCTGATCCATTAGAACAGGCCTCTGAGATCATGCACTTCTACCGTCGCCCCCTGCTTTGAGACGATGCTGCTGCAGAGCTCCTTAGGAAGGTCCAGGCAAAGATTTCTGATCAGATCATCGATATAAAGACCGAGCTGTGCTTCAACATTGGATTGAGTGGTGTGTTATCGAGTGGCAAGCTTACAATACTTCAGTGGCTTCTGCAGGAGACATATGAGCCTGAGAATTTACAGACAGAGAGCTTTCTAGAGAAGGAGGTCTGCAAAGGTGAATTTGCTGTATTAGTTGAGGTTGGTCCCCGCATGTCCTTTACTACAGCATGGTCAGCAAATGCTGTATCAATTTGCCAAGCTTGCTCCTTGACAGAAGTAACACGCATGGAGAGGTCAAGAAGATATCCTCTGTATCTCAAGGCTGGGAGCAATCCATTAGATGAGGGCCAGATTAATGATTTTGCAGCTATGGTTCATGATAGAATGCCAGAGTGTGTTTATCCCCACAAGCTCATATCGTTTAGGACTAATGCAGTTCCAGAGGCTGTTAGTGTGGTTCCTGTCATTGAAAGGGGAAGGGAGGCATTGGAAGAAATAAATTTGAAAATGGGTCTTACATTTGATGAACAGGATCTTCAGTATTACACCAGACTTTTTAGGGATGATGTTAAATGAAACCCGACAATTGTTGAACTTTATGATATTGCACGGTCCAATGGTGAGCACAGCAGGCACTGGTTTTTCAATGGGAAACTTGTTATCGATGGGGAACTGATGAGCCGGACATTGATGCAGATTGTGAAGAGCACTTTGAAGGCAAATCCAAACAATTCTGTCATTGGCTTCAAGGACAACTCAAGTGCAATTAAGGGATTCCAAGTAAATCAGTTGCGCCCAGCATCACCTGGCTCATCATCTCCCTTATCCAACTTAAGGGGTGAACTTGATGTCTTGTTCACAGCAGAAACACATAATTTTCCCTGTGCTGTGGCCCCTTATCCTGATGCGGAGACAGGTGCTGGAGGTCGCATTAGGGACACACATGCAACAGGAAGGGGTTCTTTTGTTGTAGCTTCTACGGCTGGATACTGTGTTGGCAACCTTCACATTGAAGGTGCATATGCTCCCTGGGAAGATCCAACTTTCTCGTATCCATCAAACTTAGCTCCTCCTCTACAGATATTAATAGATGCAAGTGATGGTGCATCTGACTATGGGAACAAGTTTGGAGAACCTTTGATTCAGGGCTTCACAAGAACTCTTGGGATGAGGCTTCCAAATGGAGAGCGGCGTGAATGGCTGAAGCCTATTATGTTCAGTGGAGGGATTGGCCGATTGATCATGCTCACATATTAAAGGGAGAGCCAGAAGTGGGGATGCTAGTTGTGAAGATTGGAGGTCCAGCATACCGGATTGGTATGGGAGGTGGTGCAGCTTCGAGCATGGTCCGCGGGCAGAACGATGCAGAGCTAGATTTCAATGCTTACAGCGAGGAGATGCTGAGATGGCACAGAAGCTGTATCGTGTGATCCGAGCTTGTGCTGAAATGGGAGAGAACAACCCTATCATCAGTATCCATGATCAGGGAGCTGGGGGAATTGTAACGTTGTGAAAGAAATAATCTATCCTAAAGGAGCTGAAATCGACATTCGTGCTATAGTAGTTGGTGATCAGACCATGTCAGTTTTAGAGACATGGGGTGCCAAGTACCAGGAACAGGATGCATTGTTAGTGAAACCTGAGAGCTGGAGCTTGCTAGAATCATTACGTGAAAGGGAAAGAGTGTCTATTGCAGTCATTGGTACCATCAGTGGCAGTGGTCGCATGGTCTTAATTGACAGCGCAGCTATTGAGCATTGTAAATCACATGGACTCCCTCTTCCACCTCCTATAGAGGATCTTGAGCTTGAAAAAGTACTTGGTGACATGCCTCAGAAGTGCTTTGAGTTTAAGCGGATGCCTTTGGTAGGAGAGCCACTTGACATTGCCCCTGGCACCACACTAATGGAGACTCTAAAGAGAGTCTTGGCACTACCATCCGTTTGTTCCAAACGCTTCTTGACAACAAAAGTTGACAGGTGTGTAACAGGTCTTGTGGCACAACAGCAAACGGTGGAACAAACGCTTCTTGACAACAAAAGTTGACAGGTGTGTAACAGGTCTTGTGGCACAACAGCAAACGGTGGGGCCTCTCCAACTTCCACTTTCTGATGTTTCTGTTATTGCCCAGACATACACAGACTTGACTGGTGGTGCTTGTGCAATTGGGGAGCAGCCAATAAAGGGTTTACTGAACCCGAAATCTATGGCAAGACTGGCTGTTGGGGAAGCCTTGACCAATCTAGTCTGGGCCAAAGTTACCTCTCTCGGTGATGTCAAAGCTAGTGGTAACTGGATGTATGCTGCAAAGCTTGATGGAGAGGGAGCAGCAATGTATGATGCTGCGGTTGCACTCTCGGAGTCCATGATTGAATTGGGTATAGCAATAGATGGGGGAAAGGACAGTCTTTCTATGGCAGCTCATGTGGGTGGTGAGCTTGTCAAGGCTCCTGGCAATTTGGTTATCAGTGCCTATGTTACCTGTCCCAATATAACAATGACAGTGACTCCAGACTTGAAGCTTGGAAATGATGGTGTTCTGATGCACATTGATCTAGCTAAAGGGAAGCGTCGTTTAGGTGGCTCTGCTCTTGCACAGGCTTTTGACCAAGTTGGTGATGAGTGCCCTGACCTCGATGATGTCCCTTACTTGAAGAAGGTTTTCCAGACCATTTAAGAGCTTCTTAGGGAAAGACTAATTTCTGCTGGTCATGACATCAGTGATGGGGGGCTTATTGTTTGTATTCTGGAAATGGCATTTGCAGGAAATTTTGGTGTGCGATTGAACTTGAATTCCCAGGGTAACAATGTTCTCCAGGCACTCTTTGCAGAAGAGCTTGGTCTTATTATTGAGGTCAGCTTGCAGAACATTGATATTGTCAGAGGAAAACTTGAAGCAGCAGGCATTTCTGGCGAGATCATTGGGAAAGTTACTGCATCACCAGTGATTGAGTTGTCTGTTGATGGAATACTGCAGCTGAAGGAGGAAACATCTTACCTTAGGGACTTATGGGAGGAGACTAGCTTTCAGCTTGAGGGACTCCAAAGGTTGGCTTCTTGTGTTAGGCTTGAGAAAGAAGGCTTAAAAAACAGAGAGGCACCTTCATGGACACTGTCTTTTACTCCCAGCTTCACAGATGAGAAGGTAATGGCTGCACGTTTGAAACCAAAGGTAGCTATCATTCGTGAGGAAGGGAGTAATGGGGATAGGGAAATGTCAGCAGCATTCTATGCTGCAGGATTTGAACCCTGGGATGTTACAACGTCTGACCTTCTGATAGGGCAAGTATCTTTACATGAGTTCCGTGGGATTGCATTTGTTGGCGGTTTCAGCTATGCTGATGTTCTGGATGCTGCTAAAGGATGGTCAGCATCCATAAGGTTCCATCAGCCTCTTTTATACCAATTTCAAGAGTTCTATGATTGGCCAGACACTTTCAGCCTTGGAGTTTGTAATGGTTGTCAGCTGAAGTTCTATGATTGGCCAGACACTTTCAGCCTTGGAGTTTGTAATGGTTGTCAGCTGATGGCTCTCCTTGGATGGGTACCCGGGGCTGACGGGGGGGGGGGGGGGGGGGGGGGGGTGGTGGTTCCCTTGGTGTGGGTGGAGATGTTTCACAACCGAGGTTCATCCACAATGAATCCGGTCGCTTTGAGTTTCGCTTTACAAGTGTCAGAATTGGAGACTCTCCAGCAATTATGTTCAAAGGAATGGAAGGCAGTACATTGGGTGTTTGCGCAGCTCACGGGGAGGGGAGAGCATATTTCCCTGATGATGGCATCCTAAATTATGTTCTAAAGTCTAATCTGGCCCCTCTACGGTATTGCAATGATACTGGCAGCATAACAGAGGTCTACCCTTTCAATCCAAATGGTTCCCCGCTGGGAATTGCAGCCCTTTGTTCTCCTGATGGGAGGCACCTTGCTATGATGCCACTCCAGAGCGTTGCTTCATGATGTGGCAGTTCCCATGGTATCCGAAGGAATGGGAAGTTGACAAGAAAGGCCCAAGTCCATGGTTACGGATGTGTTTCAGAATGCTCGTGAATGGTGCTCTTAGAACAGTTACCTTGATTTATTTCTTCCCTTAGGGATTTGTTATCTTACTTTTGGGCTAAATTTTCCTGTTCTCCATAATTTTCAGATCTCTATCTGATGACATTCATGTCACCAAATTTTTGTTTGAGCAATTGAGAAAACTGCTTGAGCCTTAGATTAGATTAGATTCTGTTCCACATAAATGTTTGCCTTTAATGTCCCTTGTGACTCTAATTGGTCAGAATTACAACTTTCTGCAGGGAACTGATCTTAGACATGGTATTGAGGCTGAGAACATTGGTGTCTAACTTCAAGCTCTTAAACTTCTTGCTGTTTATTCCAGTTCTGGTACTTGAGAAAGTGGGAGTTCACAGGAGATGTATGTCAAGGATATAACAGGAGGAATTTTTTCATGGAAGAAAATCATGCTTTTTCACTGGGTTCCTGACAAATAGGGTCATGATAGATTTTGGATTCCTATTTGTGAAACTCCTTATTAATCTATGTAGAAAAAAGACAAGTCGACAGTTTTTCAGATTTATTTGTTTCTATTCTGTTTTTCTGTTTCTTGGAAGTAAACCAAGGGGTTTCAGCAAAAAGTATGAGCATTGAGATACAATAATAGAAATATGTCACAATGAGATTTGCTGTTTTTCCCTTTTTCTCTATTCCAAACTTGAACATGTTAGATCATAAGCAAACAGTGGCTGATTGATTTTTAACACTATCCTCATTGGCATTATTGCTGCATCTTTTTTATTTTTATTGAATCTATGAGTTTCTTTCTTGTTCCTCAGATGGAACAGAACCTGTTTTCTTGAAAGCAAACATAGCTGACAAGAAGGTTGCTTATGATTTTTCCATGATAGAAATGATCTTAGTTCTCAGAAAATCCCATTCCAATACATTGAGGGATGCCTTATTATATCGAGTTCCTAAGAGAAGATTGATTGAAATATGCAATATATAATGATGGACAGACAGACAGATTGTATTAGTCATGATGCCTGGTGATTGTTCAAGAGCTTATTTTATGCTTCTAAATATTATCTACTTATCTGTGGAACTGTGACAAGTTGGAATTGAAGCTTTGAAAAGTCATCTTTTTTCTATGATGAAGAAACAGCGGGTTGTGTTGGTAATTTTACTCTTGACTTGAGAATTTTGGCAGTATCGGATAAATAGATGGATTCAACTGCAAAACTGTCACGGACTCAGTATTTTCTGATATTGAAAATCTTCCAGTTGCTCATGATAAGTCTGTCCTAACAACTCAGTTAGTTGTTCTTATTTAATAATTGTCAAAGACTGTTAAGTAATATGGATTATTTATATAATATATGTATATATTATATTATTGGTGCTATGTTTGTGTCCCTCTCATGCTTGCTGATGTTATATGCACTTGCACATCAATATATACAATTACTTGGATCTTTTCATTCACTTTATTCTATTTTTCAACCTTTCCCAAAGTTTCTGCAGCTTTGACCAATTTCTACATTTCCTTGAATTTTAGGTTCTTTCTCATGCAATAGATATTTTTTTACATGACACCATGTAATGAATGCTAAACCCATATGGAGCTCTTGTTGATATGTGAATACTTATCCTGAACAGCTATTGTTGTCCAGCCAATGTATGAAATACTTGTAAACATAAGTTTTGAGAACTATCTATCGGACCTGATCATAAGTAAAGATCTTTCTACTACATGTATCTTCAAGTACCAGTTGCATGACCTATTGTGTTAGTTTTTCTCTCACCATTTTGTATTTCTACCTCTTTTTACTTTGTTGCATTTGTAATTTCAGTTAAAGCTTTTTCTGCAGTCATATATGAAATGCTTTTAAAATAAAAACATTGGTCATGACGTATTGGTAGGAGAATGAAGTTATACTATTAGGCTTAACCTATAGCAGCCCGGATCAACTTCTTTCTTTTTTTATTTTTATTTTTATTTTAATTTTTAATCCTAAAAAAGAAAGTTGATCTGGGCTTCAATAGGTTAAGCCTAATTATATGGAAAATCCATGATGGTCATCAGGTGCTATCATGTTCAATTATGACCATGTAACTTTAAAATGGACGGTAGTTGAGCTAAATTATCAGAATGTAGGTTGTTTAATGGATCACTACTATGAGAACGTGGGTTTCTTCATGCTTAATTTCAGGTCTGGTAGCTTGGCTCAAATGGCTAGTATAGAGAACGTGGTTGTATGTCTCATTGGATAATCATGCATGGGTGGCTGAATATGCCCACATAAGGTCCAGTTTACCACATTATATTGTTGATATTTCTGTTTTTAGTGGCAACAATAGGGGTGTTAAATTATAGAATCACAATCTTCTTCTTCTTCTTCTTGACTCAAACAAATTTAGGGGGACAAATATTTGTTGTATGAGATATTTTGAGAAAATATGCAAGTTATGAATTGCCTTTAGCTGAAATTCTTGAGTCTACGTTCTATGTAATTGTGATGCAGAAGTGGAAGCTTCTGTTTGAGTTTGTTTTGAACTTTGGCATCTGATCCTGTGCCTTCTGTTGGTAGAGACACATTTTTAACATGCATATAAATGACTTCTGTCACTTGGGCCTAGACTCTGCTATTAATTAAATTTTTATCTCATCTATTGAGAATTGTTATTTGAACTTCACTACCCATCTACCCTACTCATTTAAATGGAGCATGCAGATATCTTTATTTTGAGAATTTGGCATTATCTTCTCGTCTGGCATCCTTGCTTGAAATAATGCCATCACATGCTAGAGTATAATGGTGTCATCTAGAAAAAGCATCATCATGATCATAAAAAGCTTATGTTTAATTTATCATTAGCTTCCATACCTTGTCAATTTAGGCTAGACCATCCTTGCATCCACCAATCTTATGAACCTTAATCCTCTTACGTTCTATTGTGCTAGTGCCCTTCTTTTGGTATTTCCTCTTTCTTAATGACATCTTTGTATATCTAGATGCATTTCATTTCTTATTCTTTCCTCTAGTAAACATCTTAAAATCTTCCTTATAAGGGCAGGTTGTTTCCTTGGTTTTTGTTCACAATGAAGGGTAGCTGTTGCTTTCAGTCTGCTTGAACCCTAACATAGTTTGTGGCATGCCACCTTTTTAGCTGTCTTTCCAATTTTCTTTAGTATAGAACAAGGTCTATCCTCCTGTAGCCTAGTTACGTGGCTGGTATTGACCCAAATGGGGCTATCTGAAATGCAATGTTATAACTCTCAAAATTTTGGGCTTTTGGCATATCGGACACTTCAACACTTGGGACACTCGATGACACTCCTTGATACTTCATACCATCAAATCAGAATGCCATCATCATGATGTATCTACTTTTGACGCTTCTTTTTTTTTAATTAACATAAGGAGCATAAGTCTCTCTCTCTCTCTCTCTCTCTCTATATATATATATATATATATATATATATATAATCAACATGTGCCGGTGTTGAATTTTAGAAGATCCCTATGTTGGATTCTTAACACTTGGACACTTGACACCTTTGTCATGTGTCCAACTAGCATTGCTGAAACATGGCTTTCCTTATGAACATGTTAGTTTTGCTTGGAGTAAATAAGAGTCATTGCAAATCTGAAGTTACCAACAAATCCCTTTCAGCTAGAGACTCAGTCTACATTCCGAATACATACCTCTCTTATAATCAAGGCCATTTTCAATTACAATATTTAGAGAAGATTCCTTTCCAAATGATTTCTAACAATTAGGTTCTTGTAGTTTTATCGGTAATATAAGTTATACAAGGAAGAAATTTTGGGCTTTGTGTTTTGACTCTTTATGCAGGATGCAGTTTTCTAATTTTACAACACATATGGTATGTGCTGCATCTTGCTAATATCAAGATATATGTTTGTGGTAGGATATTATATTTTATTGTGCACTCTTGTCTCCCTTCTGATTTCAGATGATTCATTATCAGACATTTTTTGTTTTCTGTTGATTGGTTGTGAGGATCACTTTCCTTCCTATATGATGAGAGATTCAGATTTGGTGTTTGTTCTAAATCTCATCATTTGTTTTTTCAGCATTCTTTTGTTTAACAGTCCTATGTCTCTGTGACCGAATAAGACCACCAAAATGAGATAGGATTTTATAATGGTAAGCAAACAGTTATCAAAGCACTGTTTTTTTTTGTTTTTATTTTCTTTTATCTTATCTTTTATAATCTTATTAGTTGATGTCTTCCTTTTTAAATCTTTTCCTTGTGGATCCATCACAGGGAAACCAAATTTGATTTTCGCAAGTATATGGTGCAAGCCCTTGAGGCTGATTTTAGGAGAGTTCTGGTATAAAGGTAATTTAAATTTAGTGTTTAGATCATTCATTGAGTTTGGAGGTTAGTTTTTATTAGATTTAATTTGGCATTCACCATGGCAGAGTGAGAGTAGCTCATTGAGGATCGTGTAACATTTTGTATGATTACCCCTGCTTTTATATATATCTCTGTCTGTGTGAGATCCTCGTTAGCTGCAATTTTTTCTTTATTTCAGTTGGTATCTTTCGATCTTCGTGGTGATTTTCTTGTTGCTGATAGTTAATGGTATGCATGAGCTCAACCCCCTTAATGAACGTCATTGATACTATAGTTCTTTTGTCTCCCAAATGAAATTGTTACAACTTAGGTATTGAAGTTCTAACATGTGTACGGTGTACCGATCATAGATTTGAAATATTTTTTTTGATTGCTTCACTTTTGAATTCCACTATGTGAAAAGGATGTCAACATGCATCACCCCTCTGGCTGGATCCAGCTAAATGATTATATGGGTGGATGATGGGTCAACTCTGCCAGAAGCATCATTTGTGCCATCCTTTAACAATCCAAATGAAGTCAAATAATTAGTGTAGTTTTTGGTAGGTTATTCTCATATAACAGCTTATGAATTGGATGCTTTCAATTTGCTTTAAAACATCAATAAATGGGGCTTCATGTAAAATTTGCAAAATGTGACACTATCTGTTTCTTACGGCTTGCTGTTTTCATTCAAGGTTTTGTCAAGGCATGTTCACCGTACCCAGAAATTTGCTTTTAGTACTATGGCTACTACTTCTGCTAGGTTTCGATAAAAGGTTGCTATCGTAACAAACATATAATTTCACATATTTCAATGCACAGCTTGGCATGCATATTTTTGATAGCATTCACTCCTTTGATCATATTCCCTCATTTGACTGGAAAGTGATAGATGTTTTATATTTAATGAAAATCTAGCTAGTATGGTGTTGTGCCTGGTTGGCGGCTCTTCAGCAGGGCTGCTTAGTTTTAGAAATCTGAGCTCTCTCCTCGAACCCGAGTACAACTGACCTACAAAGCGGCCGTGAAATGTTCTTATTAGTGAAAATGATGTCCTTTTATAATTTTTGCAGATAAGGCTTGTCGTGGTCGAGTTTCTTGAACATTATAACTGGATTATCTTTGGTGTGCATAGGTGATATTCTTAGTCAAAAGAAAGTAAATCATGCGAGATTTCTTTTCTGATTTTCCCTGTAGGTCTTGAACAAAAATTGTGCCCAACAACCTATTCAAAAATGTAAACAAAGTCCAACCACGACAATGCATTTACAACTTCTGAAGCAGTGGCAAACGCCGATATCTTTATGGTGTTTCCTTGCGCATCAGCTTCTCATTGCACCCTCAATTACGGTGCGTCCTTTTGCATCTTGACAGAACTTTTTTGTAGATGTGTTATGTGAACCAACATTTGCATTGTTGGGCATAAATGCTAAAGCTTGTTAAGATACCGATTAGTCTACCTGCTATTTGCAGGCACTAAATTGGAAGTATCATTACTCGGTTGGCTCATGAGATTGCTGAAAACGTTCAGCAATTGAAAGCAATACGCTGGTGAAGGCCACAAATGATCACTTCTGGTCCCACCCATGGATCTTGCTGTACTTGGTTCACTTCATGCTTTTTTTTTTTTTTGTCTTTGAGATTTCATTTTGCTTCCGGATACTGGTAACTGATACGGACAGAAAATAATCTTGGATTGTTCTTGAGCTCACTGCATCGAAAGATGTGTATTTTTGTCCACCTGAAATAAAGTATTGTAAGCACTCTGTTTCTATATAAATTTGCACTCTTTGCTTGGCGGTCGAGATGTAAAAATATTTGTGCATAATTATTTCTGTTCTATCACCCGTGCCAGGTTAGGTTTTTTCTGCCAGTGTTACAGAAGAATCTAGTAATCTGTTTCCAAACCTGTGTAGGGTTCAGGACGCTCACCGCTTAGCGTGTTTGTCCAATTAGTTGATTGAGCTCTTGGTTGCAATTCTTTCTTGTTTGCTTCAAGGGAAGATGGCAGTTACCATTCAATTATTTCTTCTCTTCTCTATAAAACAATGAGCATCAATTAGTGGCAGCTGCTACTTCCGATTGAACCGGATTGAGAGGATGTGGTTTTGGAGATGTAGAGGATTGGATGAAGTGCTGCTAGATTAACATCCAGGATTGAGTTTGTCATGATTTTACATTGAATGGTGGTTGAAGGTGGGGGTATAAATCAGTAGAGCCATTTGTCAGCTAGTTGGCTTGGTTATTTATCAAGCTCGAGTGATAGAATATTCAACTAAATTCAAATTTATATATATTTTAATAATATTATTTTTATTTATAATATATATGCTAGTGTGTGTATTTTTAGTAGGTTAAGGTTTGATCAATTTTGTATTTGAACTCAAGCTTTGAGTATGGATTGGTTGATATTCGATCCGAGTTGATTTCGAGTTTTATCAATTTTTCATCGAATCCGAATTTGACATGTTAAAGCTTGGTCAATCTTAAATTAAATTTTGAGTTTGAATATTTTAAATTGAATCATGTTAAAGCTTCTAACTATTTAATTTGATTCGGCTCGATTGCGTCGCCATATTTATTTACAAGATTTGTTGATATTATTTTATTATTATATCAATATACAATACGATATGAGACCATAAGATGTGTCAAGTATTAGGATGGTATAATACTGCATGCCAACTTGGTGTCAATATAACAAGGTACGCCCAATATGGTATGATATGGTAAATTTTGATTTATAGTTGGTGTAAGTTTTATTGTTACCAACTTATCGTAAAATTGATTATACTCACCTTTACAAGGGGCCTAATAAGCAACAAGCACCGTGCCCCAAAATATCGGCAGTTACATGAGGTGCACGAATTGCGGTTGTACCAAGACCACTAATGATTGATTGCCCTTCTTTCTTTTGAGGACGATAAGCTGGGAAACTCTCGTTAAAAATAACGTTTGTTGCAGGTTCTGACACTTGTCTATTGGCTAATGCCTGAAGGGCCTCGGCCTAAATAAACGTATCCAGTGAGTATCCACTTTTAATCGGCTTTATGCATGGCATTAGAACTGCTGTTGATATTATAATCAGGGCATAACCATCAAGGTAGGTTTTATCAATTAAAACTAATATACCTTTTTATTAATAAAAAAGGGGATACATTATTAGGCAATATTCATCAATTAAATTGATATTTGGCAATTATGAGTTGTAATCTATTGTAAATATTCATTCATGGCTGCTAAGATAACTGCCATGCCCCGACTTTAATAACTTAAGTCAGGCACGGGCGGCGTATTCTTCGTTTCGAATATGCAAGATCAATCTTTCACTAAATTATTAATTATTATAATTTAATTTAAATAATAATAAATATATATCTTTTTAATATTAAATAAAAAAAAATATTTTAAATACTATCAATAAATCAAATAAAAATTTAAAATAATATCTATAAAATAATTTTATTTGAATAAAATTAAACTAAAATCTACCTAAGTCCTATGCTCCTCACTGATCGATTCCTAGTCCAACAGGATCTTCTAAATTTAAAAAATTAAAAATAAAAAAAAGAAGGATGAGCTTTATGGGCCCGTAAGTTTACCAATTATGTCTAAATGATCAAGTATAAATATTTTTTAAATATACATAATAATTTTAATAATATATAACAAGATAATTTTATTTCGAAATCTTACCATGCACATTAAAAAAAGTCAAAATAAATCCTCTCTCAGTCTTTATTGACTACAGCGATGATCAATTCCGTGATAAGACTTAGGAGAGACTAGTCCCTATATACGGAACTTCCGATCCATCGGCGTGTATTAGAAAAAACTAGCTTTAGTTCACACGACCATATTTTGCCCCATGATAAGATAAAGAGATTAGTTCTGAATGAAGAACATCCAATCTATCGGCATGCTACAGTAATCAGCCTCACTGGCTAGGCTCAGAAAGATTAATTCTGTCAGGAATCAGTCTCGACTGGCTAGGCCCAAAAAAAACATATTTCTGACATATGACCAATGATCAATCCTATTGGCTAGACCCAGATCATCATCTAACTAAAGAGATTTTCTCATGCTTTTATCATAACTAATTTTTCATAAATATTATTTTTATAATAGTATCAATTTAATTTTTATATAATTCAAAAGAGCAATACAAATTAACTCTTATTTGAGATTTTATGCCTTGATAAAAATACATAATTTTTATTTAATAGATCATGCAATATAATATTTTCTAAAATCATACTTGATTTTAAAACATGCAATTGCATTATCATACCATGCAATTGCATTATCATACTTGATTCGATTTTCTAAATTACTTTTCATAAGTAATTTATCTAATTTTGAACTTCAATAATTTTTTAAATATTTAACATACAAAATTTAATTTTAAAACATGTAAATATATATAAAAATAAATTAGAGATAAGAGAAAATTTACCTATTTGTCAGATCCAAAATTCTACGATCTTCTCAAACTAATATCTAGATCCGGTGTTCTTCCAGTATTGAAGGCTCTAGCATATTAAATAATTTTAATTAATTTTTAATTTTAAAAAAATAAATAACTAAAAAATCTTTTAATCTAGTCTAGATCCGAATCAATTCCTATATTGGATCTACGTGATGCGGTTTGACCTAAATCTATTCGATTTGAGTTCAAACCAATTAATCCATCCCAAATCAATTAAACCATCTCTCTTTCTATCTTTTTTCTTTTTCTTTCTTTCTTTCTTCTTTCTTTTTCTTCATTTCTTCTTTCTTTCTTCTATCTCCCCTCAAGACCAAACCCATGGTCTCCTTGCAGGCCATCACAGGAGACGATTGGAGGATGGGGCTGGTGGAGAAGTGGCTGATCGTCTAGTGGAGATGGTGGTCGGCCGAAGATTCCACCAAGAAGAGGAAACCCTACCCTAAGAGAGGAATAAGGAAAATCTTACCAAAGATGGCGACGGTGGTGACAGCGACAGTGGTAATTGTTGGCGGCCTGAATTGGACGTTCTTCCCCTAGAAATCCTTCGCCATAGGTAAGCTAAGGTTTTTGGAAATAGAATTAGGATTTCTAAGAAGGAATCTAGGATTTTCATGGGGGTCTAGAATTTAAATAGAGGAGGGATGAGGCGAAATAAACTCATCCTCCAAGGATAAGACTGGCCTCGCCGACGTATTTCATCCAAAAATCTCCCTTTCGGTTGTGGATAGACTCAGAACAGGGTTCCCTTTTCCAGTCGAACACGTCTCCATCCGCTCTTCTCCGTGGTTTTCAAATTTTTTTTAATTTATTTGGTGAAGTCGACATTGGATGTCGGCTTCAGTTTGAATCGGTCCATGGGACTCGTTCTCACATTCTCCCTCCCTTAATAAAAATTTCATCCTCGATATTTGACATACCTAGATTGTTAAATAGGTGGAGGTATTTGGCTTGCATCTTTTTTTCTAATTTTAAAATAGCTTCTCGTTCTGTATGATTGCTCTATTAAATTTTAACATAAGAAATAATGCATTGTCTCAAAACTTGATCTTTCCTATCAATGCTTTGTATTAGCTGCTCATAAAATAAATTCTCTCTGAGCTAAAGTGGTCCAAACTCTATCATATGGCTAAGATCTGGTATATATTTTCTTAAGATGGAGACATAAAAAATGTTATGTACTCTGACAAGAGTGGGTAGTAAGGCTAGATAGTAGGCAACCATTTCAACTTTTTTTAAGATCTCAAAGGGATCTATACATCTAGAGCTTAGCTTTCCGCAAACTCCAAATCTCATCACATCTTTAGTGGGGGACTCCCTGAGGAACACGCGACTCCCACTCAGAATTCTAGTTCTCTCATTTTGTTATCAGCATAACTCTTCTATGGGAGAATTTGCTTTATGATAAGCTGGATTTTATCCACTATTTGTTAAATAATTTCTGATCCTAAAAGTCTTCTCTCACTGACATCATCCCAACATATAGGGGTTTTACATCTTCTCCTATATGGAGCTTTAAAGGGAGCCATCTGGATGCTAGCTTGATAGCTATTGTTATAGACAAACTCCACCAATGATAAATGTTCATCCCAAGATCCTTTTAGGCCTATCATACATGCCCTCAATATATCTTCTAAAGTTTGAATTATTCTCTCTGATTGTCCATCTGTTTGAGGATGAAAGGCTGTATTGAACTCTAACTTAGTTTTCATGTTTGATGTAAATTTTTTTAAAATTGAGAAACAAATTTTGTATCCTGATCAGACATGATGGATACTAGAGCATCATGTAATCTCATAATTTCATCTATGTACAACTTAGCTAGCCTTTTCAAAGAAAATGTGACTTTGATAGATAAGAAATATGCTGACTTGGTCAATTAGTCCATAATTATCCAAATAGCATCATATTCTTGGAGAGTCCTTGGTAGCCCTATAACAAAATCTATTGTCATGTATTTTCATTTTCAAACCGACATTGCAAGGGATTGCAGAGGTCCGCAGGTCTTTGATGCTCAGCTTTCATCCATTGACAAGTTAAATATTGAGCTACATATTTAGCTATTTTTCTTTTCATACCATTTCACCAGAAATTTTCTCTGAGGTCTCTATATATTTTTGTACCTCCAGGATGCACTATATAGGCAGAGTTGTGAGCTTTCATCATAAATTTTCTTTTTAATTCTACACTATTTGGAATATACAACCTATTGCCAAATCTTAAGATTCCATCCTTATGAATTTTGAATTCAGATATCGTATTGGATTGCACTTGATCTCTGATCTTTTGAAGTTCTAAATTATCCATCTAAGATGCTTTGATTCTGTTAATTAAAGTAGGTTGCACCCTAAGCGCAATAAGCAATGCTTCAGATTTATGCGGTCATATCTCGACATCCAATCTCTTTAGATCTTATAGAATGTGTACCTAAGAAGTAATCAGCATTGCTATACTACCTACTGACTTCTTGCTTAATGCATCTGCCACTATATTTGCTTTTTTTGGATGGTAATAGATGGTCAAATCATAGTCTTTGATCAACTTTAACCATAATTGTTGTCTTAAGTTCAGCCTTTTTTGAGTGAAGATATATTTGAAACTTTTATGATCTGTAAAAATTTCATATGATACTCCTTACAGATAGTGCCTCCAAATTTTTAAAGCAAAGATTACTGCTATTAGCTTTAAATCATGGGTTTGATAGTTCTATTCATATAGTTTAAGTTGTCGTGATGCAAAAGTTACCATCTTTTTATTTTGCATAAGAACATATCCTAATCTCTTTCGGAAAGCATCACTAAAAATAGTAAATTCTCTTTTTTCAGATGGTAGGATAAGGATAGGAACTGATACCAAACATCTTTTTAGTTTCTAAATTTTTTTTTTACATTCTTCTATACATACAAATTTAGTTTATTTATGAGTCAACTGACACTACAAGAAAATAAGATTTTAGAGATCGAAAAATCGATTGCTAAAAATTAAAAATCGATGGCTAATAATATTTGCGATCGAATATTTTCGATCGCAAAAGCTTGGTTGAAAATATTTTACGATCGATTTAAATAGGTCATAAAATTTACAATCAATTTAATGACCAAAAAAATTAAAAAAATAAATTAAATTTTATAATATTATATTTTTAAAAATTAGTTGTAAAATTGATCGCTAAAATTGATCACAAAATCAATCTCTAAATTTATTAAAATATTTTTTTATTAATAAATCGATCGTAAAATCAATCGCTAATTATTTTTTTAATTTTTTATTAAGAAAATTGATCATAAAATTGATCTTTAATTATTTTTAAATTTTTTATTAAAAAATTGATTACAAAATTAGTTGCTATTTATTTTTAAATTTTTTTATTAATAAAATTAGTTATAAAATTAATTGCTAATTATTTTTAATTTTTAATTAATATATCAAGCATAAAATTGATCATTAATTTTGTTAAAATATTTTTTTATTAATAAAATCAATCACAAAATTGGATGCTGATTACTTTAATTTTTTAATTAAAAAACTAATCATAAAATCTATTATTATTTATTTTTAAAATTTTTTATTAATAAAATCAATCATAAAATTAATTGCTAATTATTTTAATTTTTTAATTAACATATTAATCATAAAATTGATCACTAATTTTGTTAAAATATTTTTTATTAATATAATCAATCTTAAAATTAGTTGCTAATTATTTTTAAATTTTTTAATTAATCGATAAAATTTATCACTATTTATTTTTAATTTTTTATTAATATAATCGATCATAAAAATTGATCACTAATTTTATTAAATATTTTTTATTAATAAAATTGATCACAAAATTAGTCATTAATTATTTTTAAATTTTTTAATTAAAAAATTAATCATAAGATCAATCATTATTTATTTTTTATAATATTTAAATTTTTAAATTTGATTACAAAATCAGTCTTTAATTTTTATTATATATTTTATTTTTATATTATTTTTATTTTTATATATTTTATTTTTTATAAAATAATAAATTATTAATATTTTAAATAATTTTTTAATATTTTTTTTTATTATTTTTTTCCATCCTCCTCCCATATGCCTTCAGCAGTCGCCTACATCGCCACCCTTATCCACCTATGCCGCCGCCCTCTGATCCCCTGCACTCCACCCCCCACATGGCCCCTTGGCCACCTGCACCGCTCGTCGGCCGCCTGTGCTGTGCCCCAGTGGTCCGCACCACCCCTTGGCTGCTTACCCGCCCTGCCCCCCAATCACCCGCATCGCCCGCACTGCCTCCGGGACACTCGCACCACCCCTTGGCCATCCATCCTGCCCTCCCAGGCCACTCGCATTGCCCACGCTGCCCCCAGACCACTGCTCCGTGCCTTCGACACTGCACCTCGATCCCCCAACTATCCGCATTGCCCCTGTTTCTCTGACGGTGTTGATCGACGGTAGGTGGCGGCAAGGGGAAGGGAAAAAGGGGCCGTCGAGGGCGGGCCGATGAGGGGAGGCTGAAAGGGAGGGGGGCGTCGTAGGCCGGGGAGGGGAGGGGGGGCTGTCGCAGTGGGCCGACGAGGGGGAGGCCATCACGGGTGGTCATCGGGGAGGGGAGGGGGGCCGTCACGGTGGGCTGGCGAGGGGAGGCCATCACGAATGGTAATCAGGGAGATGAGGGGGGACCATCGCGGTGGGCCGACGAGGGGAGGCCATCACGGGCGATCGCTGGGGAGGGGATGGGGGTCCATTGCGATGGGCCAGTTGCGAGGGGAGACCAAGCGCACGATCGTCAGGGACGGGTGGGCGGTTCAGGAAGAGGAAGATGGGGATCGGGGGTGGTTGGGATGGGGCTGGGGGTAGGGCGGGCTTATAAAGATTTTTTTTCTTAAAAAAATAATCGATAAATCGATCACCAAAAAAATGCTAATTAAATTTTTTTAAAATTTAAATTTATAATCAATTTTTTGATTACAAAAAATTAAAAAAAATAATTACGATAAAAAAAATTGATCATAAAATATTTTAATTATTTTCTTAAACTTAAAATAATTTAAAATTTTTGTGACTAATTTTTTAGTTATAAAATATTTTAATAATTTTTTTAATTTAAAATAATTTAAAAATTTTATGATCGATTTTTTGGTTATAAGATAAAATTTTTCAATCAATTTTTTAGTCACAAAATTTTGCAATCAAAAAATCGATCGCAAATATATTTTACAATCAAATATTTTTTTTTCTATTTTTCTCTGAATATGGTATAGAATTTAAAATCTATCTTTATCGTTCATTATCTAAATAATTATCGTTAGAATATCATCATAAAAGACTATCTTGATCCGGTAGCCCTAGCTATGTCAATTAATAAAATTTGATTTCGATGACCGTGAATAATTGTATGATGCTCTGATAGATAGAGATCATCGATAGATTTAAAAATTTACAACAATGATCTCGATGATTTTTGTAGCACACTGTCAAAATTGTACTTCAATCGGATATCATTATCATGATCAATTTAGCATGAAATGATTTAGACTATTAAATAAAAAATAAGTGATCAAAAGGCCAAACGACGTCTGGTTATAAGATAATTTTTTTGATAAATAATCTTTACAACTACTTTGATCATTTGTATGATGGTGATCGTAAAATTCAAACCATATATATATATATATATATATATATATATATATATATATATATATATATATGAACGATCTAAAACTATATATTTCTTGATATTCATTCTTAAAGTCCTTAAGTAATTATACTTGTGCATTTGTAAGATCTGCTTAACATGGATGGTTCATATATGCATGGTTTGGATTTAATGATCACTATCATATAGATGATTAAAGTAGTAGTAAAGATTATTTATCTAAAAAATTGCCAAACAATTAGATGTCATTTGATTTTTTGATCACTCATTTTTATTTAACGGTTCAAATCATTTCGTACTAAATTAATCATGATAATGATGTCCGATTGAAATAAAATTTTGATAGTATGTTATAAATATTATCAAAATCATCATTGTAAGCTTTTAGATCTATCGATGGTCTCTATCTATCAGATTATCATACATTCATTTGTGACTATCGAAATTAAATTTTATTGATCGACATAGCTAGAGCCACTAAATTGAGGTAGTCTTTTGTAATAATACTTTAATGATAATTATTTAGATAATGAACGATGAAGATGAACTTTAAATTTTTAAATTATAGCATATTCTAAAAAAATAAATTATATTTGATTGCAAAATATATTTACGATCAAAAAATCAGTCATAAAATTTAATTTTACGATCAAAAAATCGATCATAAGATTTTTAAATTATTTTAAATTTAAAAAAAATTAATTAAGGACTTTTATGATCAATTTTTTTATCATAAATTTTATGACCAAAAATTTAATCAAAAAAAATTAATTTTAATATCAAAAAATCGATTGCTAAATTTTTAAATTATTTTAAATTTAAAAAAAAATTAATTAAGGTATTTTGTGATTGATTTTTTGGTCGTAAATTTTATGATCAAAAAATTGATTGAAAAAAAATTATTTTACGTTCAAAAAATTGATCATAAAATTTTTAAATTATTTTAAATTAAAAAAATTAATTAAGATATTTTGTGATCAATTTTTTGGTTGTAAATTTTATGATAAAAAAATCAATCAAAAAAATTAATTTTATGATCGAAAAATTGATCGCTAAATTTTTAAATTATTTTAAATTTTAAAAATTAATTTTGTGAGCAAAATTTTTTATGATTGATTATTAAAAAAAATGATATGCAGATAAAAAAATATTGATTACAAAATCACTTGCAAAATTTTAATTTTATGATAAAAAAATTCGATCGTAAAATCGATCGCAAAATCACTGTTTTCTTGTAGTGTGGATCAAAGGCAATGCTATGCAAGAGAATTCTTTTATAAATCTCATATAATATCTAGCTAATCGAAGAAAACTATGAATTTCTATCCTGCTAGTAAGCTGTTTTCTGTTCATAATTGTCTCTACCTTCGTCGGATCCATCGATATGTATTCTTTAGAGATTATATGTGTAAGAAAGGAGATACTTTCTAATCAAAACTGATACCCTTTTAATTTTGCATATAACTTCTGCTCTCTCAATATATGTAACACTATCCTCAAATTCCTTCATGATCTTCTAGACTCTTAGAATACATCAAAATATCATCAATAAATACTACCATACGCTGATCCAAATAAAGTTTGAATAATTTATTCATCATATCCATAAAGACTGCAGAAGCATTTGTCAATCCAAATGGCATAACCAAAAATTCGTAATGTCCGTATGGAGTCCAGAAAGCTATTTTGGATACATCGTCCACCATAATTTTTAACTAGTGATATCCGGATTGAAGATCAATTTTTGAAAATATCTGAGCATCCTAAAGTTGATAAAAAAGATCATCTATTCGTGATAGAGGATACTTATTCTGAATGGTCAACTTATTCAAATCCCGGTAGTTAATGCATAGTCTTATACTTCCATCCTTATTTTTAATAAAAAATATCGATGCACCCTATGGAGAGACACTAGGCCTGATAAAATCTTTATCAAGAAGTTCTTGTAGTTATCCTTTGAGCTCTTTCAATTCAGCTAGCGCCATACGATAGGAGGCTTTAGAGATAGGTCCAATCTCTCTATTGGGAGGCAATCCTAGAAGATCTTCCATAAAAATATTAGAAAATTTTCTTACCATAGGAATATTTTCTATCTTAATCTCCTCCTGCTAAGTATCTACAATACTGACCAAATATCCAGTACAACCTTTTCTTAACATTTTGTAAGCCTACATTGATATAATTTTTATAGAAATATTTATTCCTTTACTAGAAAAACTAAGTGATGCCTGTCTTGGAATCTGAATGGTCACTCTCTTCTTGAAGCAGTCTACCATGGCATGATATAAAGTAAGCCAATCCATCCCTAGGATTATATCAAAATCCCTCATCTCTAGAATCATTAGATCAAATGCAAGATCATGACCTCTAATGCTTAAAATATAAGAGGAAAAAAAAATATCTACCATGATGATACTACCATTCGGAGTAGAGATACACATCTCATCTTCCAAAGGTATAGACCTAAGGTCAATCTTTTTAGCAAATTTAGTTAAAATAAATGAATAAGTAGCCTCGAGATAAAATAAAATACAAGCATGTGCAGTTTTAACTTTGATAATACTTAAATTTTAAGTTTCTACTATTACGATCATGCACATAAAATTGTATAACCTTAATTTAAATGAAGTTGTAAGGAGTTTCTAGAGTACCTATTGCTACAGCATTTGATGTCTCTACATTTTGCTGAGTCATAGCGTAAATACGAGCTTGGATCTTTGGCTTTGGTGGTCCTCCTTGTCCTGAGGGTTGATCTTGATGAGAGGTCAGTGCTTTAAAAGCAAGTAATCTCGATGCATTTTGGAAAGACTGTCGGTATCTAGGATTTTGACGACGAGGACAGTGTATAGCCTTATGGCCCTACTGGCCACAACCAAAATAGGCTCCAAAAAATCAGCAGTAATCCTGCTCCAAATGGATACCTCTACATTGACCACACCGAAGTTCTTTCTTTATCTGGTCATCCTTTTGCTAAGTTTCTTGGCGCTTAGGTTGTTTGTCGGGATAACCACCAGGTTTGAATCTCTTCTTCTATTATCACTCACTTTCCTGTTGTATGTTATTATTTTCTTGTTCCATAATTTTTTTCTAAATTAACAACCTCTTGATACGAGGTTAACTGCATCGATCTCACTCTCACATGAATCTTGGGCTTCAATCCTTTTTCAAATCTTCGAGCCTTGATATTATCAGTTACTATAAGACCTGGAGCAAAGTGGGATAATTCAGTAAATTTAGTCTCATACTGGGCTACTATCATATTCTCTTGTATCAATCTAGTGAATTCATTTTTCTTCTCAAATCTGAGACTTTTAGGAAAATACATATCCATAAACTCTGATGAAAATTGTCCCAAGTGAGTGGTCCATCAGTCCCTCGCTATCTCTTGACAGCTTTCCACCATTCAAATGCTTCTTTCTATAATTGATAAATAACAAAACGGACCTTTTTCTGATCAGTGCATTCCATACTGATGAAATCTTTTTCCATCTTCTTGAGCCATTTTAATGATTCAGTGGGATCCATAGAGCCTTCAAAAGTTGGTGGTGCTAGTCCCTTAAATTCTACTATTCCTCATTTCGACCTTGATGACTGGCCACTTCTATTCCCTTGCCATTCCATTTGCTACACCAATCTGGTTAAGGCTTGTATGAGGACTACTATTAGACCATCAATATTGATTTTTCTTTAATTGTTATTTTGGGTATTATTCAGTTGATGAAAAGAATTTGTAGTTCGGCTCTCATCCTATTCTAGTGATGGACAATGAGTAGATCAAGATGCCCTGACTGCTCGAGAAGTGGCATTGGCTTGAGAAGCTTCAACTGTATGAAAAATACTATCAATTCAGGAGGCATTGAGTTCTTGTGAGGCATAAATATCCTGATAAGTGTAACGCGCACTTGCCGCATGAGAGTCCGCAGAATCAGATAGCCATCCAGGGTGATTATGAGCCATCACAATCTATAAAGAAAAATAGATTTTTAATATACTTATTGATTATCAATGTTCATAGTTATCTAAATATTTCCTAATTTCTATCCCACTTTCACTAACTAACTTATTTTATTGGATCTTATAACCTATGCTCTGATACCATAAAATCTATCATGCCCCAACTTCAATAACTCAAGTCGGGCTCTCGACAGATGGCCCCACACTCTCAGGATTTAATCTCCTCGAACATGCAAGATCTGCTTTTTACTAAATAATTAATTATCAAAATTCAACTCAGACAGTGATAAAAGTAATTTTTCTAATATCAAATAATAATAATAATATCTCAAATACTATTAATAAATCAAATAAAAATTTAAAATAATATCTATGAAATAATTCTATTTGAATGAAGTCAAATTAAAATCTACCTAAGTCCTATGCTCCTTATTGATCGATTTTCAGCCCAGCTTTTGGATCTAAAAAATTAAAAATAGAAAAAAAAGGAGAGGGTAAGCTTTACGAGCTCAGTAAGTTTACCAATCATCTTTAAAGAATCAAGTACAAATACTTATCAAATATATATAATAATTTTTAATAATATGTAATAAGATAATTTTATTTCAAAATCTTGCCATGCACATTAGAAAAAAGTCAAAATAAATTCTTTCTTAGTCTTTGTTGACTACGGCCATGATCAGCCTCATGATAAGTCAGGAGAGACTAGTTCTTATATGCAGAACATCCGGTCTACCAGCATGTATCAGAAAAAAAAAACTAGCTATAGTTCATACAACCACGATTTGCTTCATGACAAGATAAAAAGATTAGTTCTGAATGAAAAATATCCGATCCATTGGCATGCTATCAGTGATAAGCCCTGCTAGTTAAGTTTAGAAAGATTAATTCTGCCAGCAATTAGCTCCGACTAACTAAATCCAAGAGAAATATATTTTGGATGTGTGGCCAACAATTAATCCCATTGATTATATCCAGATTATAGTCTAACTCAAGAGATTTTCTTATACTTTTGTCATAACTAATTTTCTATAAATATTATTTTTATAACAGTATCGACTTAATTTTTATATAATCCAAAATAGTAATATAAATTAACTCTTATTTGAGATTTTATATATCGATGAAAATACATACTTTTCATTCAACAGATCATGCAATATAATGCAACAAAATCATTTATTTTTTAAAATTGCACCATGCAATTGTGTTATCATGCTTAATTTGATTTTCTAAATCATTTTTTATAAGTAATTAATCTAATTTTAAATTTTAATAATTTTTTAAATATTTAATATATAAAATTTAATTTTAAAATATATAAATATATATAAAAATAATTAAAATAATTATAAAATTTTTTAATCTAGTTTGGATCGAGTCTAGACTCGAATCAATTTCTAAATTGGATCTATGTAATCCAGTTTGACCTAGATCTATTCGAATTGGGTCCAAACCAATTAACCCATCCAAAGTCAATTAAACCACCTCTCTCTCTCTTCCTCTCTTTTTTCTTTTTCTTTCTTTCTTTCTTCTTTCTTTTTTTTCCATTTCTTCTTTCTCTTTTGTCTCCCCTTAAGATTGAACCACTGTCTCCTCACGAGTCATCATAGGAGATGACTGGAGGATGGGGCTGGTGGAAAAGTGGTTGATCATCTAGCAAAGGTGGCGTGATAATGATTGAAGACAGCAGTCTGCTGAAGATTTCACCAAGAAGAGGAAATCCTATCCTATCCTAAGAGAGGAAAAAGGAAGAACTTACCAAAATAGCGATGATGGCGGCAGCGGCAATAGCTAGTGGCATGAATTCAATGTTCTTCTCCTAAAAATCCTTCGCCACAAGTAAGCTAGGATTTTTGGAAATAGAATTAGAATTTCTAAGGAGGGATCTAGGGTTTTCACGAGAATCTAAGGTTTAAATAGAGGAGAAATGAGGCGAGATAAACTCGTCCTCCTCGGATAAGACCAACCTTGCTGGTGTATTTCACCCAAACCCCCCCTTTGATCATGGATCGACTCAGAACCAGGTTTCCTGTTCCAATCAAATATATCTCCATCCCCTCTTCTCCATGGTTTTCAAATTTTTTTTAATTTATTTGATAAAATCGGCATTGGATGCCAGCTTCAGTTTGAATCGATCCATGGGACTAGTTCTCACAGTAACATTCAGCATTTATGACTTGTAATTTATTATAATTCATTGTGAATATTTTCATTCATAGCTGCGCTTATTTTTTTGCTTTATTCTAGTGGTCAATCTTGACCAAACATGTATACATTTTAGGAGAAATTATGGCCAACTTTTTGTATAAATATGTTACTGGTTTACAAGTTTAATAAAAGAGAGAAAATTTTTATATTTAAATTTTATATGGTATCAGAGCAAATCGATCCATCCTTTCCCAATTAGGTCCCTCATGAGAAAATATTACCAAATTTTCTTCCCACTACGACCACATATGGCAAAGTTTCTTTGTCGGTATTATTACCTTCTCGGTAAGTGATTATCAGACTATTGCTCATCGACCTCTACCTTCTCACCATTGGTCATATCTGGCAAGACCAAGACAGATACCATCTAGGTTCCATAGGCCGTGAGGCTCAATGCAGCTCACAACCCATTTTTTTCATACTACATCTCATCTTCTGATAACATGGGCCATGCCATTATTTCTTCCCTCCTCATCAAAGCCAACTACCCCAACTGGCATAAGGCAATACTCACAACCCTACATGCTAAGCAAAAGCTTGCTTTCATGGATGGCTTGCTCCAACGACTAGTAGATGGATTGCCTGACCAATTTTTATGGGATACTTGCAACTCAGTGGTCATGTCCTAAATCTTCAGTTTCATTTTCATGAAGGTCTACAATAACATTTCCTTCATGGATAGTGCTCAGGCCATTTGGCTCGATCTTGAAGAAAGGTACTCCCAAGATAAAGCCCTTTGTGTTTGAAGACTCAAATCTAGAGCCTTTGGCAGGGCGATAATATATCAATCGTCTCCTACTATGCATAACTTCATACTTTATGAGAAGAACTTGCCGTCTATTCGAGAGTGCCCACATGCTCATGCAAAGTAGCAAAGGCACTTCAGATCAAGAGAGAAGAGGAATGCTTGCATCAGTTCTTATATGGGCTTAGAAATGATCATATGACTTCCTTCGTGACCAGCTACTTAACATGCCTCTCCTGATCGTGAATAAGATGTATTCACTTCTTATCCACGGTGAGAAGAAACGAGCTATTGTGAGAGTTTATGTTTTACAACTAGAGGCAGCTACACTGGTTGTTCTCTCTACTGATGGATAGACTTGTGATAAGAATAAGAAGCAGGTGCGTTGTGATCATTGCAAGGAAATTGGTCACATGCGCGACCTTTATTTTTAGTTGCATGGATATCCACCTAGTTGGCAATCCAAGAGCCATACAAGAGACAAGGGGCGTAGCAGCAGCAACTCCAATGGCGACCAAAAAGGAGGAGCCAAAACGAACTCCATCACTTAATAGTCTGCAACGACAGTCACTCAATAGCATCTCAGTTGACTATCTACCTCAGAATAGCCAGTTGAACTAAGCTATCTACTTTCGGGCCTTAATTCTGCAAAATATCAGTAACTTCTTTCTTGACCAAGATAAAATTAATAACTTTATAAACTTTGTTGAAAAGGCCTCCATTGACGTCCCCCCTTCCCTTAATCATACTTGAATTCTCGATAGTAGTGCCTTAGACCATTTAACTTTTAGTAAGTCCACTTTACAAAATATTTGGTCTCTTCGTGAGCCCTTGCCCATCACTTACCTAATGGAACAAACTTACCCATTAAATTTTTACATTTGTTTGATCGATAACATCACCTTACGACAAACACTATATGCACCCAATTTCACTTGTAACCTTATTTCTATTAGCAAGTTAGCCCATGACCATAACTATATTGTCTCATTTTTTTCTTCATTTTGTGTCTTGCAGGACCTTACTACAAGGTAGCTGATTGATCTAGATGAATTTCAGAATGATCTATACTACTTCAAGGGATCGATAATAAAGTCTATCTCTGCCAATAAAGTTCTACCTCTTCTGATATTTGGCACATGCGATTAGGATATTGTTCCTATAAAAATTTAAAATTAATACATTTTCTTGCCAATAAATATTTTGATTCCTTAAATAATTGTTGTAATGTCTGTCATTATGCCAAGCAAATGCGCAAACCTTTTTCTCTTAGTAGAAATAAATCTTTGATTCCTTTCTTTTTAATTCATGTTGATATTTGGGGACTATATATACCATACTCCACACACAAGAGTACACTTCTTTCTTACTATAGTTGATGATTGCACACGTGTCACATGGGTTTATTTATTACAAAGAAAATCTGATGCTTATCAATACTTTGTTAATTTTCATGCCATAGTTTTTAATCAATTTGATGGTGTTATTAAGCAAGTTCATAGTGATAATGCCCAAGAATTCATAGCTGGTCCATTAAAATCATTCCTCTTAGAATGTGAGATTATTTATCAAACCTCTTGCATTGGGACCCCGCAACAAAATTGAGTCATCGAACATAAACATCGATACCTCCTAGATGTTGCATATGCCCTTTGATTTCAAGCAAACTTGACCCATGACCTTCTGAGGCGAATGTATTTTAATTGCCGCTTATTTAATCAATTTAACTCCATCTTCTAAGCTTAATGAAAAAAGTCCCTATGAACTTCTTTTTCATAAAATATTATCTTACAATCATTTACGAAAATTTGGTAGTCTTTGCTATGTGCATAGAAGTAGTCATGATAAGTTTGAACCGCGCTCTCATGTATGTGTTTTTATTGGGTACCTTCTCAGTTAAAAGGGATATTACATTTTTGATTTTCAAACCCTAAAAATTTTCACTTCTCGTGATATTATTTTTCATCAAAATACGTTTTCTTTTCATAAATATCAGCCCAACCAGCTTTCCCAACTGAATTTTGATGATCTTCTTTTTAGCCAAGATATGGTCCCAACTGAATTGGGCCTCACTAGGCCCAACCCAATCTCGATTTCAATAGACTCGTCCCACTTACCTGAGCTAGGCCTCTTTCAACTCAATCCAGCTCTGGTACAAGCTGGCCCATCCAACTTATCAAAGTAGGGTTCTTTTTAGCCAAACTCAACATTGGCCTGGCCGACAATAGTTCCATCTAATTTGGCCCAACCTACTCCAACGGTGGGCCGAATGGAAGAGGCCAAACCTGTTGTTCTGTCCCTTAACCAACCCTCATCCCTCAATGCTCCTAACTTTCGATCATGTTAGGAACGTGGATAACCTTTAAGACTGGCAAATTATATCATCGATGCTCCTAGCATGGCTAGATCACTGGACTCTTTGGCCAACTCGGTAATCCTAGTAAGGCTTATCCTATTTCCTATTATACATCCAATTTTATATTTAATGATGCACACTGAGTCTTCTTTTTAGCCATAACACTCATAATGAACCTCATACCTATTCCCAAGCTATGCGAAACCTAAATTAGAGAACTACCATGGAGGCTGAACTTGCAGCTCTTAAGCATAATAGGACTTAGTCTTTGGTATACCTCCCATCTAGTAAGAAAATGATTGGCTCTTGTTGGGTTTATAAAATCAAATATAAGGCTAATGGTTTAATTGAGCGATATAGCTAGAGCTCATCTTGTAGCTAAAGGATATAAATAGATAGAGGAACTTGATTATAATGATACTTTTGCTTTAGTTGCCAAATTAACAACGGTTCGTTGTCTCTTAGCAATTGTCTTAGCCAAGAATTGGCAATTATGCTAGTTAGATGTTAACAATGCCTTTTTTTATGACGATTTACATGAGGAGGTCTACATGACTCCTTTTTTTTTCTTGTCTCCAAGTGATGCCCGAGTATGTTGACTGCACAAGTCTCTTTATGGCCTCGAACAAGCCTCCAAGCAATGATTCGAAAAATTCTCAGATGCCCTACTTTAGTATGGCTACATCCAATCCAAGGCCGACCACTCTCTATTTGCAAAGTAGGATGGGAACTCTTTCCTAGCTGTTCTTATCTACATCGATGATATAATCACTGCCGGTAATAACTCTCTTCACTGTCAAGCCTTGAAAGATTTCTTACAAAGCCATTTCCACATCAAGGACTTGGGCACTTAATTTGAAATATTTTCTGGGGTTGGAGGTTGCTTAATCTTCTTCTGAGATATTTGTTTCCCAACAAAAATACACACTCGATATTCTTCAGAAGAGTGGCATGTTGAGAACTAAACCAACCAATTTTTCAATGCAACAATAACTACGACTCTTGGCAAATGATGGTCTACCGTTGGATGATCTGAGTCAATATCAATGATTATTAGGGCGTCACATTTATTTGACAAATAGTAGGCCTGATATTGCCTACTCTATCCATATCTTGATACAATTCATGGAATCTCCCTGCCAACCTCATCTTGATACTGCCCACCATGTTTTTTGCTATTTGAAGGGTTCTCCTGGACAAGACTTATATTTTTCAAGTACAAATACTTACAATTACATTATTTTGGTGATGCGGATTGGGTAGGATGTCCTATGACCAGGCATTCTACTATGGATTTCTTTATTTCTTTAAGAGATGCACATATCTCTCAGCATGCTAAGAAGTAGACCACTGTTTTCTGTTCTTCTGCAGAGGCTGAGTATCGCATCGTGACTCACACTACTAATGAGCTACTTTGACTTTGCACTCTTCTCTCGGACTTTTGTGCCTCTCAAAGCAGTCCCATGTTACTATATTGTGATAATTAAACCGCCTTATATATTGCCACCAATCTTGTATTTCACAAACGTATGGAACATATCAAAATTGACTGTCTTTTCATCTACGATCATCTCCAATCTAGTGGCATTGCCACTCGATATGTCTCCTCCAAGTGGCAACTCGCGAATATCTTTACTAAGGCCCTTGGCCATGGTCATTTTCATGACATCTTGCATAAGTAGGACATTTGTAATCTCCGCACTCCAACTCAAGGGAGAGTATTAGACAACATTCGTCAATTAGGGCAACTTTCAGCAATCATGAGTTGTAATTTATTATGAATATTCATTCATGGCTATTAAGGTAACATTCGGTAATTATGAGTTGTAATTTATTATAATTCATTATGAATATTTTCATTCATGGCTACACTTATTTTTTTACTTAATTCTAGGGGTCAATCGATATCTTGACCAAACATGTATACATTAATTTAGGAGAAATTGCAGCCAACTTTTTGTATAAATATGTTACCTCTTTTTCAAGTTCAATACAAGAGAAAATTATTCTCCTATTTTGCAGTCCGGCTGGGTTGGGTATTCAGGTCAGCTTCTTGTAATAGTCAGGTTGATTTTGGGGTAGGGTTGGACCAACCTATTCTGCATTTACTCAGGATTGTTACTCTTAGACATCTTGAAGAAGAAGCATTGCCTTAACTACTTAATAGCTAGGAAGTTGTAGTTTTGGGGAGAAGAATTAGAACTATCAAAGCTATCTGAAATAATAGAATTTCTAATTTTCTTTTTTTTCATTTTTGGGAATATCAACCAAATTATTATACTTTTTAAATGGAAAGGAGAGAGTAAGCTTAATTCCACTCCAAAACTCAGAAAAATTGGAAAGAAAATCATAGCAAAATCATCAGAAGTATCTACAAAATATAAATACCTAAATATATTGAAGTATCTAAATATGTTAGAAATACCATACATAAGAAAAAAAATATTTTAGGAAGCTGTACGTGTATATCTAAATATGTTAAATATCATCATGCATGCATAGAAGAAAAATATTTTATAAAGCCATGCTAAAGTTAATTTCAAAATTTTCTCCATGCTTGCAAGGGAAAAATTTTGAAATAAATTACGAATTTGAGCATGAAAAAAGAATTTTAAGAAGTTAGAAGAATTTCCTTCATGCATGTAGAGGGAAAATAATTCCAAAAAAAATTGAAATAAGTTCAAATCTGAGTGGAGCTCCTCTTAATTATTTTAGAAAAAAACTGTTGGTCATTTATAATCCACACATAAGAAATTATGAATTTACAATATTTTTAGAAAGCTGCTAACCAACTCCACGGACATAAAAGATATTATAGAAATTAAGTGGGATACTTCTTAATTATTTTAGGAAAAAATAATTACTCTTCTTAAAATTATTGGCTGATTATAGTCCATACACAAAAAGGGAAAAAAAACAAAAACTTAGAGTTATTTTAGAAAGCAATTAATTATTTTTGGAATTTGTTAGTTATGAATATTTTTCTCTCATGAAAATTTTCCGCCATGCTCGTAGGGAGAAAAAAAGTTCCTTCTCTCTTCAAGAATATTTCTCTCCATGCACATAGAGGGAGAAATTCAAAATAAATTTCAAATTTGAGTACGAAACAAAAATTTTAGGAAGCTAGAAAAAATGTAAAATAAAATTTCAACTTGAGTGAGACTTTTCTTAATTATTTTAGAAAAATTGAATTTAGAGATCTTTTAGAAAGCCATTAACCTTAATTATTTAAAAAAATTATTGTCCATTTAGAGTCCACACACAGGGAGGAAAATCAAATTTAAAGTTAATTTAGAAAAGTATTAATTATTTTTGGAAGATGTGTTAAAGTTAACTATGAAAAATTTTCTTTTAGAATTCCTCCACATGCATGCATAGAGGGAAAAATTTGAAAAATGTATTTTAAGAAGTTGTTTAGAATTATTTTAGAAAGCCGCTTAGCGGTGTATCTAGGTGTTACTAACAACCTACATAAGTCAAATACATAAATTAACATCATGTTTAAGATCTATATCTAAGTGTTGCTTATCTATATAGTCGCTAACCACTCACGTATAAAATACCTTACAAATTGATATTTATGAGTTATTAATTTTTTTAGATTACTTGTAATTACAAGTACGAGTTCTTAGGTTGTAAACATGGACATACTATGTCATATTGTTTTAAAAGAGAAGAAATTGGAATCTTCTAGATCAAATAAAAAAAAGATAGATATCTCAACATAAGCAAATATTTGTTTGTCCTACTTTAGATATCTAATTATTTTATCAAATAATTTATCTTTTCGATGTTTTTCTTAATAAGATGTTGGAACCAAAATAGTTGTTAGTAATTAAATATATTCCGCTTATAATTTAATTTTCATTCTAGAATATTTATTATTTTGTTATATAAATTTATATTTATATTTCAGTATCTTCCCATGCATCGTGCGGGTATCATTCTTGTATCCACTAATTGATTGGTTTTGCAACAATTCAAGAATAATTCACAGCCTAATCACGAAATACCATGGTTTTCGTTGAGGCTATTCACTGCTGTCGGGTAACCTACGTACTCACCGTTGAGGCCTTGGAAACATGTGATAATCCACACTGCGTTTCCTTTTGTACCTCTAGATGCTGAGGAAGGCAAGAGCCTGTAATGTTCTGAAAATTCTAAACTTTTGAATTTGGTATCTGTTTTGGCTTCCACCATGCGGACCGTATTCCTTTGTATTTCTCATCAAACAAATGATCCCTCTTTTTGAAAATCCTAGCTAATGCAGTGTTCTGAAACTCTGAATATTTGAATTTGTTCAAGTGCTCTTTTTTTATTGTTAAGCAATATTCAGAATTTGATTCCCGAACCTTGTGAAGGACAAGACCTCAGAAGTGAAATGCCAACCAACTGTGCTAAAAGTTGTTGGCTTGCTTAAGTGCTACTTGAATCCAAAGGTGTCCTAGCTAGGAGAGGAGTTACTTATCTACACTCTTGCATCTTTTTTTTTTTTGTGTGGTACTCTTTTTCATCTTTTTAAAGTGTCAAGCCTCATTTTCAAACGAGTCATCATCTACAATAACAAATATGGATGCGATGGTAGTTGTACAATTCCTGGAGCTAACAAAGGTGGATTAGTAAGATAACGTACGAGGATGGCAGATCAAAGCAAATATTTTGAGATTAATTAGTTCTATAGATTATCATCTGGCAAAGGACTGGAACAAGTAGTGGAGTCCAACGAGCTCAAGCACAATCCAAATGAAATTCGGATGGAGGAGAAAACGTATCTAGAAGCCAGTGGAGCGGATCGGACAGTGGAGCAGGGTCCACAGGTCGAAGGTAATGCAGGCCAGGTAGGCCAGCAGCACGCTGAGCCGCGCCCAGGCCCAGTGCAGGCGCCAGGCGGGCGCACACGTGGCCGGCCCAATCGGGCCAGCATGCTGGGCCGTGCCTGGGCCCGGGCCAGCCATCGCGTGCCCGGGTCCAAGCGGCCATGCAAAGGAGGGCCATTCGTTTTTCTTTCTCTAGGCTGTTCTGACTTTAGGTACGGGACGACAGCTGGAGAGCGCACGCGGGCGTGCATGCGCGGGCAAACATGACAAGGTCTATGGTCTCTTACCCATGGACCGGTTGTATTCACGAGATCCAAGAGTTAGTTTGCGCGATCCAGCGGCCATAGAGCGCTACGGTCGTAATCTTAAGGCCAAAACACATTTTAGAGATGACTAAAGTACTATTTGATGTATATTGGGAGAAAGAGTTCTGTTAGGACTCCCATGAACACTCGACGCGAGTCTATTTAAGGGGCTGATGGTGCTGTGGAGAAGTATAGCACAGAAAGCTCTGACAGTCGTCAAGAGGAGCTCGACAAAGCATCGAGAGTGTGCAGCCCGCAGAGCAGATGCAAGTAGAGCATTAAGGTAGAGCAAAGCATTAGGCAAAGCATGGCAACGGCTATGTGGCCGTCAGGCATGATGTAGAGGCCTTCATAGGAAGCGTCCAAGGACGTCGAGGATCCTGGTATTGGTAGGCATGTGAGAGGATCTTCTTGGGAATTTCGAGAGAGCTTTTATGAGGATGGCTTCTAGTTGAGAGAGATTTTGTGTACAGAAAATTGAAAGTAGGTGATCTCTTCTTGTACTTATTTTTTTTTATAGTGAAGCTTGCATGCCCTATGGAGGCAAATCTTTAGACTGATTCATGTACCTGATTATGTTCTTCATTTTATTTCTTCTTTCTTTCTGTCGATAATAAAAGGATACTGGATCTTGAGGTGGTGGTAACCTAGCCGGACATCCACAATAATTGGTATCAGAGTCAGATTGGTACCGGGATAGGTTGCAGCGATAGTGATTAATATTGAAGATAGAGAAGACAGGTGCAACCAAGGTGGAGATCAATCATGAAGGATTGATTTATGCTCTCTTATATAAGGAGCCATATACATGGAAGATGCCAGCAGGAGCCCAGTGCAAGGAGGAACTCCAGGTGGACATGAATCGGGCATGAGATGGAAGACTTAGAAGGATGAGCGACGCCGCGAGAAGGCTACCCCAAGCAGGTCTCGAGTCAAGTGGAGTACGGCACATGATGGAGATGGGATCGAATGGCCTGGTTTGACTTTCATGTTTGTCCATCCATGAGTAGCAGGCAATTGATCTAGGGCATGGGGACGAGAAAATCCAAAATCTCTCGAAATTAGATGAAGATCGAATATCGAGTCAAGATGGAGATTGTTAAGATTTAACATCTCGAATTTGACCCTTAAGGAGCCCACAGCGAGATCTAGGACGATGAGTAGAGTCTAACGAGTCCAAGAATAGTCCAAACGAAGTCCAAATGGAAGAGAAAATACGTCTAGAAGCCAGCGGAGTAGATTGGACAGTGGAGCGGGGCCCATAGGTGGAAGGTAATGCAGGCCAGGCCGGCCAGGCTGGCCAGTAGCATGCTAGGCCACGCCTAGGCCTAGTCCGGGTGCCAGGCGGGTGCACGCATGGCCGGCCCAACCGGGCCAGTGCGTTGGGCCGCGCGCATGCCCAGTGCGAGAGAGAAAGCATGCACAGCGCGCGCGATGGCCGGCCCGAGCCCAGGCGGGCGCACGCGCGGGCACGGCCATGCAAAGGAGGGCTATTCATTTTTCTTTCTCTGGACTGCTCTGACTTTGGGTATGGGACGACAGTAGGCGAGCGTGCACGGGTGAGCGCACGCGTGGGCGAACATGATGCAGTTTATGATCTCTCACTTGTGGATTGGTTGTATTCATGGGATCCAGGAGTTAGTTTGCACTAGTGCTATCAACAGACTGGGTCCAAACCAGAGACCCATGGGTATTTATCCGATGGGTCCGGATCTGATATTAGCATCATACCCGTTTACTAGGATTCGAATTCGATCTTGATAAATTATAACCTAAATGGGTAGGATCTGGATATTTAATACTCAGATCTGATAGATTCGAGACTCGAATAATAAAATATTATATATAGTATATATATTAAAAATAATAAAAAATTTTATCTTTCCCTCCCTCCCTCCCTCTTTTCTCTCGTCGGAACCCTCCCTCCCTCCCTCTCTCCCTCTTTGGATCTCTTGCCGGAACCCCTTCCTCCCTCTCTCTCCCTCTCTCGATTTTCTTGCCGACTCGTCGGACCCCCCCCTCCCTCCCTCTCCCTTTCTCGATCTCTCGCTGACTCACTGGATCTCCTTCCTCCCTCTCTCTCTCTCTTGATCTCTCTCAATCTCTCACCAGATCCAGACCCGAACCTCCTCCTTTCCTCTCTCTCCCTCTCTCGATTTCTCATCGACTCGCCAGACCCCCTCCCTCCCTCTCTCTCCCTCTCTCAATCTCTTGCTGACTCGTCGGACCCCCTCCCTCCCTCTCTCTCTCTCTCTCTCTCTCTCTCTCTCGATTCTCTCTCAATCTCTCACCAAACCAGAACCCGAACCCCCTCCCTCCCTCTCTCTCTCGATCTCTCACTGGACCCAGACCCCCTCCCTCCCTCTCTCTCCCTCTCTCGCCGAATCGCTGGATCCTCTCCCTCCCTCTCTCTCTCTCGATCTCTCGTTGACCCAGACCCCCTCCCTCCCTCTCTCTCCCCTCTCTCGATCAGTCGATCTCTCACCGGACCCCTCCCTTCCTCTCTCTCTCTCAATCTTTCGTCGGACCGGAACCCCTCCCTCCCTTTCTCTTGATCTCTCACCGGACCCCCTCCTCCCTCTCTCTTCCTCTCTCTGGACCCCCTCCCTCCCTCTCTCCCGATCTCTCGCTGGACCCCCTCCCTCCCTCTCTCTTCCTCTCTCGATCTCACTCGTCGACGATCGGAGAGCGATGGGATATGCTCCCTCTCTTCCTCTCTCCATCTTTCGATCTCCCTCTCTTAGTTTTGGATCCCAAAATCAGGTCTGGATACTCGAAATCCATTAGGGTCCGAGTCTGGTACTTCAAGATCAAACCCGTCGGGTATTCGGATCCGGATCCGATACCGATAACTAAAATCGAATCCAGACCTGGACAGATTTAGTTTGCATGATCCAGCGGCCACAGAGGGCTGCAGTCGCAATCCTAAAGCCAGAACATATTCTATACATGACTAAAGTGCTGTTCGATGTGTATTAGGAGAAAGAGTTCTGTTAGAACTCTCATGAACACCCGACGCTAGTCTATTTAAGAGGCTAATGGTGCTGTGGAGAAGTATAGCACAGAAGGCTCTGGCAGCCATCGAGAGGAGTTCGGTAGAGCACATTGAGAATGCAGCTTATAGAGCAGACGTAGGCAGAGCATCAAGACAGAGCAAAGCGTCAGGCAGAGTATGGCAACGGTCGTGTGACTGGCCGTCAGGCATGATGTAAAGATCTTCACAGAAAGCATTTAGAGGCATCGAGGGTTCTGGTATTGGCAGACTTATGAGAGGATCTCCTTGGGGATTTTGAGAGAGCTTTTGTGAGAGTAGCTTCTAGTTGAAAGAGATTTTGTGTACAGAAAGTTGATAGTGGGTGATCTCCTCTTGTACTTATTTTCTCTTTTATAGTGAAGCTTGCATATTTCCTGGAGGTGAGTCTTTAGACTGATCCACATATCTGATTATATTCCTAACCGGATATCCACAATATAAGTAATTCAGGGTAGCCCTTAAACACTCTATAACAATCCTTTCTATGAAACAATCTCACTAACTGAGGGTTTCATAGCCATTTACAGCCTTCGCCTTCCTGGCTTATCTTTCAGAAGTTACTTTTATATTTTTAGTATTACCTCACTTCAAAAAAAAGAAAAAAAGTATTAGACGTCGATCGGATGATTTGTGAACGAAAGTTCTTCGATTGATAGTTCACCACCCTTGAACTGCCAAGCCATGTTGAGAAGACTACTCCAAAAAGCCATCTAGGCCAAGAGATTTTAATGAGGATTTAACCAATATTTCAGCTAATTTATGCTCGGCTAGGAGATTTTAGGGAAGCCAATGGAAACCCAGGTTGTCCCTGAAAAGCATAAAGGAACATCTAATTTCTTTTGATGTTGCACTACTATTGACCCCCAGTATTTGCTAATTCTCGTATATGATATGGAAAAGTGGAGGCATCTCGGAAAGGCATCTAGAAGGAAAAGGTTTCACAGAATAACAAAGATTGAACATGCTCTAGAAAGGCTTTCCCTCTCTATCTTCCAAAGTCATCACCTCTAGTGCTAATGCATACAAATGCAGCACACGTTCATAGCGTGGCTTATTTCGGGTTAGGACAAGTTGCATGCATATAATAGACTGGGCCTGAAGCTAGAAGTGGAGGTGGTTGAGGTGCTCACAGAATCTCCACATCCAAATCTTTCCTATATGGGCACACAGGCAGCTCATGCATTCTCTGACTGAACTTGGACCAGAATATTTGTACACCTCTTAGGCATGCGCAAGAACATGATAGGAGCTCAGATCTATCAAAGTTTCACACCCCTTTCATGGCTATTTTTATCTGAGAGATTAGCCAAGTCTAGAAAAGACATCCAAAATCCAAAGAAGTAAAAGCTCTAGAAGATCATTAGTGCCTACGTCTGAGACAATATTTTAAACTCATTGGGTCATTGGTGATGAGAACACGTGTGAAATCAAGTGCAAAGGCTAGCTTTGGACAATACTTGTCCATCATATGAACATAAATATATATAGGCTCCAAACTCCTCTCACGATATATATAAATCTAAAATACTGCCCAAATTAGAAAACTGGACCCATATTAAAAAAACGATGGACTACAGAGAAGATGGTCAAGCGCTGTTGCCTCCAGTCATCTTAATTTCATTACCAAGAACAACCGAGATGTGTTCTAGACTAGACCTACATGCAAAAAGAAGAAAATTTAAGCTGTGGGAGATGATACCATCCCCAGATCTCAGATAGTTTAATTCATTGGTGAGAAAGTGAAATGAGATGCAAGACTAAACCTACATAGGTTGTAACCCCCTCTCATGACCACTAATCTGAAATAACACCAAATTGGGAAATACATTTCAAATTAAAAGCAGTAAAGATAAAATATATGCCAATACCTCGGTCATTTTGAATTCATCAGCTTCGGCGATAAGTGACCACCCCTCAAACCCATCTGAAACATCTACCATGCATCCTCCATAACTTCAGCCACCATCACGGAAGCAGGCATGCATGCAGAACGCTTGCTTTGAGTTTGATTAGTCCCACCACCCAAAGAAAAAGACTGTGCCGCAATCACATGCCTGCAGTGGCACATCCCATACCCTACCTCCCAGACATCTCCCTCTGCAAGTCCTCTACCAATCATGGCATCATTATTTTATGTCCAGAGGTCAAATAATGGAACTTTAATCTCAAAAGGAAGTCCCTTCCTCCTCGCTGTCCAACCAAAGTCATAACATAGATATTTTGGGAGTATCCAAGAAGGATAAAACTCAACGCGTGAAAACAATCTATATAAACTGACAGAAACTTATTAGTGGACGTCCATACCGAATCTACAGTTATAAGTTTTCACCCACAGTAATATAGTTTAGGAGTCTACATATGTTGGAAAAGAAAGAAAAATATGAGCGGGGACAATTGATCAGTGTATGCAAGTATATGAGCATGCCATCGATCAGTGATCACTTGAAGCTTGTGAAATCCCTGCCAACCTCATGGAGGGGATTCCACTCCCAGAGCTTGTCTGAAACGGTGGGAAATGAAACGGGCAGCGTGTTGAGGGGAAGCAATTGAGGTTGCAGTTGCGATGGGAGTAATTGGTTGGGTTGGTTCATGTAGCTTTGGTTGTAACCTAACAAACTATGGAGCTCGTCGATCGTAGGACTGGCCATGGAGGAAGTAGCAGAAGTGAGGACGGAGCATGCTGGGATTAAAGCAGTTGTATTCTTGGGATGGTGAAGTGAAGTACCGTCTTCTTCGGTTGATGTAGTTGAGCTCAGAGAAGCCACCGAGGCTGTCGGTCCATAGAGAGCTGCAGGTTTCTGTAGCACCGGTGCAGACATGTGGGTGCTGCTTCCACCTCCCATTTTGGGTGCCTTCTCCATCACTGACGACGAACAGTCTCCTGCAAACGTTTGGAAGCTTGGTGGTGGTTGATGAGATGAGCCGTGCTTCTTATCTGGTCCAGTCCCTCTAGAGGAGGACGCCTTGGAGGAGAGGGTGCCCGGGAGTTGACAGTGGTCATCGACCCCAGATCTTTTATAGACTCGGCAGAGTGAGATCTCGACCTGCAAAGGAAATTGGAATCAGAATTACTCCACAGCAGAAGAAGAAGTATCGGAAAGAATTGAGAGCAGGAGGAGGACGAGGGGGAGCATGAGCCCTTGCTAAATCAAAGCTTAACACATAAAAGCAAATTGGGATGTTACAGTAGAAGAAGTGGATAGGAGGGAGAAGAAGAGATCGATCGAGGAAGTTGCAGCAGAAGAAGAAGAGGAGGAGTAGAGAAGAAGAAGACTGATAGAGGAGGAGAGAAGAAGAAGAAGACCAACAAGAAATTACTTAAAACGGAAAGCAACAGAAATATCCTGCTTTGCAGACATAGCAAACTTTATGAAATAGACCTTCAGAGGAGCAGCCGGAGGAGGACAAGAAGAAGCTTTTGAAAGAAGAGGAAAGAGGAGAAGGAAGAAATTTTGTCAAAGACTTGTTCTTCTTGTTCTTCTTCTCCTCCTTATTCTACTTCTTTCTTCTTCTTAAGCTAATTCTCCTCGTTGCTCAGATATGAAAAGCTAGAGAATAAGGCACCAAGTAAAAGCGAATCATGTAGACCAAAAGGGAAAGAAGGCCGAAGACAGAGAATTTTCATTTTATTTATTTTAATTGGGTATAGCAATGCCAGGATGAAACCCTAATTCACAAAACCTGATGATATCTAGAGAAAAGAATTTGGAAATTAACCCTAACTTCCCGTCGGTGGTTCATGTTCAACTTCAACATAATTTTTGGAACTACAACTGAAAAAAAGCTGCATATAACTAAGTTTAATGAGACATCATATATAAGAAAGAAAGAAATAATTGGTAAAAGAGAATTTTTCTTTTTTTTGATAAATGAAAGAAGAGATATTTAAAAGGTGCGGTGCTACACAATTTCAGTTTCATGAATCATGCCTGCCAGTCCTTCAGATCACCAGAAAAGTCCACTTTACCCCGCCCACACCACCTCCTGCGCCTTAGAGGACACAGATCTGATAATTTCTGCAAGACCTAATAAATTGCTCAAGGTTACCTTCTGATATCGATCTGTTTCACTCTGGGGCAAACGGTATTCGTTCATGATCCAGCTAGTCCGGATGCCTTTCGGAGCCTTCCCGGTATAGAAGACAAGGGTCTTCTTCAATCCAATCGATCGATGGTTCTCAGCTCTGATCATCCGGTCAGCTCCGGTAGCCTTCCAGTAGCCTGACGTGGTCACCCGATTGGGCCGATCACCATTCCTGTACTTCCGGTCTCTAGGGACATAAAAGAACCATTCCTTCTCCCCAATTGCTGCCAATGCTGCAATCAAATCCATATTGTCCAAAAGAAAGAAAAGATATGATTCAATTAAAATTTGACGTACAAGATAAAACCAATTCTCGAAAATATGTCTACGAACATCAAAAATCAAAAAAAAAAATAAGAGGGGAGTGGCAGACCAGGAAGCTCCCATGGGTCGTAGCGATAGAGATCGAGGAAGGTTATCAGCTCGACGTTGAAGCGTTTGCCCTCGACCTTGCGCCGGAGGTAGAACTCGATGAGCTCCTCTTCGGTAGGGTGGAAGCGAAAGCCGGGCATTACGAGGTCGTGCTCGTGAGCATCCTTGCCATCGTCTGCGCTCATGGCTGCTGTAATTGCCATAAACTGTTGCACTCCGGAATCGTCCAACCCTTCCACCCTTACACGCTATAAATACTTCTATACAAGTGGTTTCTTCCTGTTGGAATTGTGCAAGTGGTGAGAAAGATAAGAGAAAGCGGTTAAATCCGCACAATACTAAGACAAAGATTGATACTGGTCTTAATTATGATTACTACTGGACTGCCCCCACTACCGCTTTGATTGCCCTCTTTTCCACTCTATCGATCTATCTCTCCATACAACACCAGGGTGAGGAGAGGAAAGGAGGGAGGGCTAAATAAGGCTCTCATAGCTTGGGGAGGGCCTACATGGAGGGAGGGATGCGTGGAGTTAAAGACGAGAAAGAGACCTCACGATAAGAGGACAGATCGGCGGTGGCCTCTGGGAGGTGATTGGTTTTCTCATCTCCTCTAGTTTCTACCCCTCCAACTCTCTTGCATGGCATCATTTCTAAGAGTACTTAATTTATTTCCTCTCTTTTCTTTTTATTTACCTTTTGGTACTGTTTGTTACTCTGTTGAGCCCTAATAAATTCTCTTTTTCATTTGCGTGTAGTCTTCCCCTTCTCTTATATCTTCCCGAAATTCCAACCCCATACATGCATGCACCTATGCTTGCTCTTTCTACATGGATTCTGATGAGAATCCTTCTAAGATGCCTTGCATTGGAATACCTTGCAAGATGCTTAAGAGATTGACAGCTGTAAAAGTTTGGCTGGAATATTATTCGGCTGGGAATGTGAACTTTTCTTTTGTAGACTTGTGTATGAGGACTGTGGAATCAACGGAAACCCGTGACACCGTCATGGTCTTGTCAGCTGTCAATCATGACCTTCGAAGTAAAGCATTTTTTAAATCTTTTTTCCATTCCTCTCTTTTGGATCTTTCTCCTTTTTCTGCTGTGATGGTGCGCTCACCTCACAATACGTCTCGAGAGCCCTTTTTGCACGAAACGGGCCCATCACAACCTGGTTACAAGTGAGCATTGCACCAAGTTTGCCCGTCAATTTGCTTCATGGTCCTGCCGCACATTTCTCTACCACTCATTCATCATCCATCACCCTATCTCTTCAAAGCTAACCCTTTTAAGATGTAAGTGATTCGTATGGGGAATCATTGGAAGATCCGAAACATCCCCATGGAACACTCATAACTTACATATAAATCCTCCTCCTCTTCTCTCACGTGAGCAATCCATATTATTCCTACAGAAAAGGAAGAAGGCCAGCTCCGACCATACCTTTTTTATTTTGGTTGTAGGAGTTGGAAGATGCAAGAGGAATTCCACATACATCTTCACCATCTTTACTATATATTGGATAAGTGCGCCAACTCACCATAAAATTTTTCAATGAAAGAGGTCGGGTCTTTTACCAAAAAAAAAAAAAACCAAAAGATGATACTAGAACGTACACGATCCGTGTGAAACTTTCGTATATCCCCTAGGAAATGATCCTTTCAAGAGGACTCTTAGGAAACCATGCATTTGTAAAGACTCCTTGTGATTATCAAGATTTCAAAGTATAAAATCATTTTTCCTTGTTCTTAATTTATTAACAAAGTGATCGGAAATGTCAAAGCGAAATAAATGAACAAACCAGTCAAATAAGCAATTCAAAATCCTTGATGATGGCCTAATTAGGTCCTTACCTGACAACGGTCTCAGATCATATCTGCTATGGACATTTGGATTACGTTATTTAGTCCATGTTCATCATTATAAAACTATGTCACGTTCAATATATTAAAGAACACAAATCTCGTGTAGATTTCGTTTCATTATTTATACGATAGATTGCACCATAGCTTCTGCCGTGTCTCGATCCAAAAGCATGTGCATGCCGAGAGACGGGGGAACCCACCGCACATGCTTAGGGCTTGGCCCCACTAGCATGCAGGGTGACAGCTTGATGAACAATGGATGGCCACCATATTTCCTCTAACCAACAACACAAACAGGATAAAATTTTAGAACTAACAGGATCTCCGGAAAAAAAAAACTTGAATTGGCCAATCTCAAATAACCACAAGTTCAAACATCAACTATAAATTGGTCAACCACTTCTCGGAAGTTCTAAGAGACCCAACTAGCTCTACAAAAACTAAGAGAATTTCAAAACTAAACTATGAAGATAGGGGTTGGCCCAACTAAATCTAGAAACTTGCTTTAAGCGACCACCGCCTGTCGCCTCCTGTCTCAGGCTTCGGAAAAGAGAACAAGAAGTCAGGTTTCCAAAATGTTAAAATATGGCCATCATTGGTGGGTTCCACAATGTCGTCAGAATGAGAGTCCAAGGCAATTACGCAAAATCTAATTTTACCCATACTATTTCATTTTGTTTTGCAAATTATAGTGATGGTTCAAATAATTTATGAGCTCGTCAAATCCTACATAAGTATTTAAAGAATTTTAATTATTTAACAAACATACATAGTTTTCAAAAAAGTATTTCAAGTACTTTAAAAACACAAGGTTCAAGATTTCATGCGAAGGTCTCTAATACTTCCAATGTATATTTTCTTGAAAATATGATAATAACTTATATTATAAATGCACATGAATTTCAAATATATCCAAGATTACCAGTGTTATAATATTTCTTTGATTGATCCAATTCACATGTATACAAGAATATTTGATAAGAATAAAGGCTATAGATTTACTCTCGATGCCATGCAGAAAGCTAACAATGCTCTGCTATTTTATATTGAGCATGACATGCAGGTATGATAGAGTGCCAAGCACGGATGTATGCTAGCAGTGGCACACATCTCATGCCAGCCAACGCTCGTTTAGCATGGTATGGACCAGCATGGTCTAAAAGTTTTAAGTATTTAACAGAAAAGCATGCAATTTATTTCGAAGAAGTATTTCAGTACAATATGTAATTTTAAAAATCTATGTAATAAATATAATCATATAATTAAAGATCCATAGTTTAAAACATCCTAGTCAGGTTAGGGTTAATTATTGAGCATGTCAGGTCTAATAGGAGAACCCTTCTACTCAAACACAGTATGTTCTAATATCTAACAAATATAAACATCAAAACATAGCCCTTAGTGCCCTCAAATAGGTAAATGCCTTATCATAACCCACATTATTGTCTTAATCTAATTGACCTCGGAAATTTCATGCAAGGCATAAGTGTTCACAATTAATGAAAAAAAAGTTTAAAAAATCACGATACTTAGTTAAAATATTTAAATAAATAGGAGACTCAAACTATGATTACTTTTGGTCAAATCGAGAGATTTTGATAGATCCCATTGATTTTAGACCTAGGAATTTTCCCTTTTATCGGTCTATAAATAACAAAATTTATCAATAAAATTAATATCGGTATTCTTAGAATTTTTATAGCATGTATATATTCTAAGAATGTAGACTATGCTGCTAGAAACTTGCTAGAGGTGACTAGCTAAGAATATAAACTTAAGTCTAAGGTCTTCTGTAATCTATCATCAAACTATAATATTTCAACAAATAAAGGTAATTGATTGAAGTTTATCCAAATCAACCTTGAACTAGAAACTAGATCCTTAAGTCCAACTTTCTTTCATCCAATGATATAGTCTATACTCTTTATACATAAAAGAAATATTAGAATTAGGTTAGAGATTGCAAAACCATAATAAAGAGAGTGAGATCTAGAAAATATTGGAAGATGAGAGAAAGAAGGGACAGAGTGGGTGGATCCAAAGAGATGATAGGAGGAGCTAGTTTGTATGAACAAAAAAGAGGGGGGGGAGAGATAGAGATAAGAGGAAGGAAGGTTCTAATAAAAAGGAAGGTTTTGATAAGATGGCCGCTAGATGGTGGCGAGATGGGAGATAGGATGGTGGACAATAGGTAGTAGAAGCAACTATATACGATGGTGGAACCCTATGAGAAGAAAAGATGAAAGAAGAAGAAGAAAAAAAAAGAAAGAGAGAGTATATGGATTAGGTGCGCACATGTAAGAGAAATGAGAGAGAATCGTGGGATTGGATCGGTCGGATCCGATCCCTAACTAATTTAAGCAATGACATATGAAGCAAGGTAGGTCCAGGTCTTCACAACTTCCTAGCAAACCAACAAATCTCAAAAATTAGGTGTCACAGTCAATTTCATATAATTCTTGTTTCATACATATTGTTTTAGCAATTGTAGATAATAATAGTGCATAAAGATATATATAAATATGTTTTATCCTTTTTTTAATTTTTTGGAGCAATAAAATAGTCTTGAAATCATGCAGACTGTTAGATTAAATCTCATTACTTTTTCTTGTTAATATAATTTCATTCTCATAAATCATTATCCTAAATATTGTGCATGTACAAATTTTATAAGCTACTTAAAGTTTTTGCGTAATATCTAATGGCATTTGTTTCTTCAAAAGGAAAAAAAAAGAAAAAAGAAACATAGCCACGTGTAGATATTTTGGCAGCACAATAATAACCTTCTCCTAATACATCTTTACCTAGCTAGTATTTCCTTAACAATTCATGTTAAACAATTCTTTTGATGGTTAAGAAATAATAAACATTACATGCAGTCGAAAACGTTACATACATCTTGAGGGCTGACTATCTCTTTATCGAGGAGACCTCTATCATGGTAGTTAGATAGAATTAAGAGTATACGATGGCAGATGCTACCGATCCACTTCTATCGAACATCTTCAGACTATTAAGAAGGTCCACCTCCCTATATATCAAACATGTGTATCGGGAGGTAAATAGTTCACCTCTTTTGTGCTGGAGCATTTTGAAAAAAATGCTTTGAATAATGCAAGGACTGCTCTGAACCCATTTTGTGATATTTTATTTTCCAATTTTTTTTATTGTATCCATATCAAATTCGTACAAGTGCTTCATCTTATTAAAAAAAAAAAAAGAAAAAAATCTATCGTACTAGGCACTCTATTTCATATTTGGCCAAGAATCTTACTTTAGGATTTCTCAATTTTGTCATCTAGTTTTTCCGGTGGTGAAATCAAAGCTGGTAAAGCGACCCTCGGTCTAGGGTAGGACCATAATGGAATACCTAAAAATGTAGGCATAAAAATAGTCAATTAGTGGTAGTTGATTTAGCTATTCCTATCTTCAGTGAAGCTATCTCCATGCGGTTTCACCTACATGGTCTCTGAAACGAATGAGAAGAGTTGTTTTTCACATTTAAGGTAGAGAATATATAGTTTGGTCAGCATAACTCTATTTTAATTTGCCTGGTTCTCGTATTATAATGGCATGCACCTTAATTTGTTTCGTTTGCAGTACAAAAGGGAAATATTTTCAATAGGAACTCATTAGTTGGATCGAAACGTCTATGAAATATCTCTCCGCTCATTCACCTTGCTCAAAGTCATGGCACGCCCATCCATTGGGTGTCTGCATGTCAAACTCTTGAAAATTCTTGACTTCAGACAAAATTAAAACTAGTCTTACGGTGATCGGCACAAGGGATACCTTTTTTTGCCATCCATTTCTATCGAGCTACCTCACGCGGCGGAAATAAGATTTTTCTAGTCTTCTCTCAAGACCCGAGAGTCTTTGGGTCTTCACATCCATATTTTATTCCTCATGCGAAGTTTGCTTCCTCTTTTTTCTAGGGTTCGTTGATCTTCTACACCTGCGTTGAACTCCAAGCTCTAGCTCTAATGAATCTAACATTGACCTTCCTACCTGTTTCCTCTGGAGAGGCTTCTTTTGACTTATCCTTTCTGTATTGGCTTCATCTTTAAGGGTGAACAAGATGGGATTATATTCCAAATTTATATTCAAAATTTTCTGTGCTCACCCTAGCGTTCTACGCAATGTACAGCATATAAACGGCATTTTTTCTTCTCCTCGTTTTTTGGCGTCCGAGATTGTGCATAAAAATATCTATTTTACTACTATCACTCTTGCATCATGATGTAATGCTTGCCTCCATACCATGCATCTAACTTTCGCGTTCAAAGTCATTTCACAGCGCAAAACAAAATTAGATCAGGCCAAACATTGTCACGCGTTCCATTTTCGATGCAGAACGTATCGTGTGGGTTCCATCCTATGGCCGGGCACTGGATGGCCAATTTTGACCTTAAGCTTCCATCCAAATAATAATAATAAAAAAATTAGGCTTAGGGTGTTGCTTTGCCGATTAATTAGTAGACTAGTTTTTCTTGGTTTGTGCACGCGATGCATCATGCGATATGATGTACTGCATGTATCATCTATCTTACAATAGATGGCTGAATACAATAGTGCATAGTATGCATCGTACGTTCCACTATCATATATGGTCATGCATTATATGATGGACGATGCATACTATGTATCATACCATATCGTACGATCTATAGTCCCTGTAGTTGATCCCACCTAGACCATGTAAGAAAATATAGCAGCGATCCCTAGGCAAACATCTTTTGCCTTTTCTCCTCTATTTTAGATCAAAGATAAACTAAAGACATGCAATTGTGCATGCATGCACAGACAGAGAGCTTTTATAGCATGCATGGGGCCATGATGTGGTGATGTCATTTGTGACATTTCATGCATGTATTTTTTATGTTCACCATATCCCCCTTTATATGGGAAATCCCATGACATGGAAAGTAAATTCACTACAGAAAAGGTTGTAGGCTAAATTTGTGCATACAGTAATCTTACTTGGGCTTCAAAATTACGGAACACTCGACCGTACTCACATTTCTTCTGGCAAAACCTGACATCTATTGCAGGAATGTCTTGTAACTTGGGTTGCAGAGGAATCATTGCCTTGTTCTAGTCTTATTAATTTGCATGCAGATAGCCTTACTTGGACGCTCAACACAACATTACGTACCTAATATTTGCATCAAAAAACACAACATCACCTAATATGGTGCAATGCATATGAGAAAAAGAATGAATTGGGTGGGGTCCTCTCATTCTTTCTTTCTTGCTTGAAAAAAAAAAGGGTGGGTCGAAGAACTGGGTGACATATGCATGGATTGAGACGCGGAAGTTAATGGCCAGCTCAACGGATTTTATGCTATAATACAAAAGATCGGAACACGGTAAAAAGCAAGGTAGCACTGCTATACTTTGCATTAGATACAAATAAATAATGAAACTATTTTGCAAGGTAATTGATATTAGATACAGTAATGAATGTACCCTTCACAAAAAGATATAAGAGATAATAATAAAAGTTTTTCAGGAAAAAATATTTTTAATGCTGTGCTATATGAACTTAATTACCAGTAAAAAGGCTTAATTAACTACATGTTACAAGAGAAGTATATAAAGTTGGTGATAATTTGTATGATTAAAAAGAAAGAAAAGGACTACAATCAACATCTTTGGCTACATGCATGGTTCATATATATGATTAAGACCACAACATAATTAAGCCATTAGCAGTAAAAATATACATGTATGCATGCACTAAGCAAGTAATTTGATGTTGCATATTGAACTACTTAAAGCATCATTGAACCATCAATGTATGTTAAATTTTGGGAGAGTGGTGGCTTCACATCGTTGGAAGCACATTGATCATGGCGTGTCGGTTGATGTACACATAGGTGGTCCTAAAGCTGTCGGCAAGATTTGGACTACTTCAAGAAATCATCACAATGTTTTTGGTGTATATAGTATCATATAGTTATTTTGACTGCAACAATAGGAATCAAGTTACATAACACCCCATTGGATCCAAAAACTGGCAATCTTACATGTTAGCAATTGACTAGAATTGGATTGTCTGCTCTTGGGACTGGTACAATAGGATCACGTACGTGGCTTCGTTCGACTTGCAAGTGGGACCATGTTTAGTTTCCAGTTTGTTTCACAGCCCAGAAAACTTTAGACAAGATAAAGACTATCTACACATTGACAATTTATGATCTTTTACCATCAAAAGCAGTCCAGAAATTTTAGTGAGAACTTGTCACAAAATTCCTGGTATGATGTATTTGAAATTTGTCTTTCTTTTTTTTTTCGAGAGAGATCATTGTAGAGAATTTGTTTTATATTTGTCCGACAATTGCATTGGTCTTCCTTCTCAGTAATCAACTGTTAATGCCATGAATTGAATTTATAAATCAACAGATTAAAGAAAAGCGCAACTAGGGATACATCTATGGCACACATGAAGCTAATTAAGTGTCTTCAGTGACTTTGACGCATGCATCCTATCAATGTCAGCCAAGTTGGTTGCAAAAATGATGGCAATGATAGATAACAGATTTGGAACTGAACGGGATTTCCTACGGTGCAACTTTCATGTTGCAAAATATATGCAGTTTCATCGTGGATCCACTATATCCATCAGTTCATATATATATATATATATATATATATATATATATATATATATATATATATATATATATATATCATAGATAAATAATTCTTCTTTCTCTATCATTCTTCTTTCTCTTCATGATGTGCTATATATCATGCTGAAAAATAAATATATTTTTAAAATAAATAAGAGCCATCCATCTTCAAAATGGATGACATAACAACTATCTATGATGGTATCGGAGAAAATTACATCTGAGAGAGAATATGAACTCATTTGGGATCGAGGTCATCATCAGTCACCTCCACATGCTTTGGTCCCTGAGGCAGCTGTCTCTTGGGTTAAGAGGTGACTGCCCCAAAAAACCCGTCACTCTTCCCATTCGAAGGAGAAAAGGACAGCTCAAATCCAGAGTTCAACAACCCACTCCAGCGTTTGTCAATGTTGTAATACCGCTTGTGCTCTAACCCTGTCATCGTTTGTATCAGATTAAAGAATAATATGCTGAGGGAGTCACTTGGTGCAGTCGGAGGGAAGCGGTATTGATGGAAGGACTACTAACGCACGAGGAACCACAAAGCCAATCATTCAAACAACCAACTAACCGACCTTATTAATGACTTTGGAGAAGGAAGTTTATTAAATAGAAAGTTCCAATAGCGCAAACCCTAGCAGGAACTGCGGAGCGGAAAAAAAATAATAAATAATTAAAAATATTAAATAAATAGAATAAAGATTTTTTTCATGACAACTAGAATAATGTATATATATATAGAGAGAGAGAAAGAGATAGACTGGCTCCGATCGATCGGATCCCAATTCATATCCGATCGAATTTTTGACCGTCTGATCAGTGCACATCTATGTGCACGTGCCTAAAAAATTGTATCGGTTGAAAAAAAATAGGCGCACATGCGCTTGAAAAAAAATTCAAAAAAAAATAACAGGCCTGCTGCCTGAAAAAAATTTTAAAAAAAATTTAAAAAAAGATATAAATTTTTTTAAATTTTTTTTTTTTAAAAAAGCTTTGAAAATACCTACATTTAAAATGTAGACGTCTTAAGGTGCCTGAAAGGCACCTACAATTTAATGTAGGGGCCTTCAGATGTTTTTCTTTTTTTTCTTCTAGTGTAGGAATTTATTTTTAAATTAAAAAAAATTTAAAAAAAAAGCACCTAAAGGCATCTACATTAAATTATAGGCACCTTTCAAGCACATAAAGGCATCTACATTTTAAATGTAGATGTCTTCATATTTTTTTTTGAATTTTTTTTTAATTTTTTTTTTTAGATTTTTTTAGGTAGCAGGCAAGTTGTTTTTTTTTCTAAATTTTTTTCAGATGTACGCGTGTCTAGTTTTTTCAACCGACACATTTTTCAGATACGTGCATGCAAATGCGCGCTAATCCGATGATCGGGGATCCAATTGGATATGGACTGCGATCTGATTGATCGGAGCTCAGTCCATCTCTCTCTCTCTATATATATATATACATTTCTTCTACTGACTCTAGATTGAGGCAAAAAGAAAAGGTGCTAAACCACAGCTTTTAATATGATGGTCTTATTTAAGGATTGAGCAACTGGATTGGACTAGAAGGATTCCTGGCTGGTTCAATTACTGAATTGTTCAATCCCACATGAAAAGGCTCCACCCAAAACTCAGCAATCCAAACTCAGCCACTAGCTGGAATTCTATACATTTATATAATATGTATAAATTTTATAGTTGTTAATAATTTTTTATACTTATATTTTTAATTTCTTTATATGATATTATTTTTTATTTTTTTTTTGTATTTATGTATTATTTATGTTTATATTATTTAAGTTTTTATATATTGGCTCAAGGCCTTTTTTTCAGGGTAGGATGAAAGTTAACTATGAAGGTTATCACAGCTACATCTATTTTCAAGTAGTAAGATTTTTTTTTATCAAATAGAGATAATTTGCTGATCATAAGACTATTATTCTTATGAGAAGCTATCATGCCACCTTGTTTGTCTGCTAAAAAAATAATACTTTCAAGCGAGGAAGTAGGGTGAAAATAGATTGGATATGATTAGGTACCCTCATATCAATATAATCATATTTATTTTATTTGATGAATATAGGTACATATATAAATATTAGTCAAATATAAAAATTTATATTTATATTTATTTTAAATTGATATGGATATAAATTGAATAGTGGATTTATGAATATAAATATAGATATAAGTTAGATAATTAAACTTTATAACATAGAATCAAAGATGTTACTAAGTGGATGGTAAATAAAGTTAATAGTATATTAGTATGGTTATTTATTTCATTTAATAGTTTATGAGTACTATATAAAATTAAATAAAATTATAAATAAAATTAGATATTCGAATACGAATAAGATAATTATCTATTCATATCTATTTTTATTTTTTTAATAGATATAAATATTAATAAATACTTAAATTTTTATTAATATCTAAATAGATTCAAATATGAAATGGATCTGAAAGAATATTATCACATCAGTTTTCATCGAGATTAATGGGTCCTGGCTCTTTAATTTGAGGATTTTGTAGTGAGAGAGAGAGAAAGAGAGAGAGAGAGGGAGGGAGGAGGGAGGGGGGGGGGGAGAGAGAGAGAGAGAGAGAGAGAGAGAGAGAGAGAGAGAGAGAGAGACGTAGCCGCCGGGGTGGTTCATGTGGACTTGACCATTTTGGCGGCCAAAGGCCTTTCTTTATGTGACCCCTCCCCCTCCCTCTTTCATAAGTTTTAGAGAGATAGATAGATAATTGAAATGCAAAATACAGCATGGGTATTTAAGTCAATGCAAGCAGGTCTCATTATCACCCCGGCTGCTTTATGGCAAGTGTTTGGTAAGGATAAGAAGAAGATGCCAAGTTACACTAGTTCCCGTTCCTTAAAATTAAACTCCACGTTGTTGTTTTGTTTTTTTTTATATATTTTTTTGGATCTTGCATTACCCTCTGTACAAAAAATTCTAAGCATGCCTCCTCGCACTATTTTCGTTCTATTATTTGTGTCACCATTGCAATTTGCTACTAGGAGAAAATAGCTAGCTCCGTGATGGTAAATACTACTAGCAAATCAGGAAAAGAATAAAATTTGTTTGCATGTGTTAATCGTAGTGCTTCGCCAATCCCTGCAACATCATCACCATCCCATCTTGTTTATCTATTTAAATCATTAAAAAATAGCCTCTCGAGAAGTTTGCAAAACTCTGCTTAATTGGGAGTTTATATGTTACTGCACATATACATTGCACATGTTATATTCTAGTAAGTCTTCAAAGCATGGTGCAGTCATTTTCGAGTTAATTAATAGATTGAAAAGGACAATTTATCTATGGAATGCTAGCTGTAGCTAGTACAAGATGACTAGTGGTTAGCATCATTCAGTGTTTATATAATTAACAAGAAAGGTGTAATATTTGTTGCATATACTTTGCATCAACTTTCTTTTTTATTTTCGAGTTGCTTTACTTTTATTTGCACTAGGGTTTTAGAGAAGATTTTTTTTTCTAATGCATGTAATGAATTTTTATAACAAGGCACGAGTGGATGGATCATTTGTGTTATAAAATCAAAGATATAACTATGAACCTCTATCATAAGTTTCTAGATTGTTTGAAAGTTTCTAAATCAATTTAATTACTAGCTTGCCTCCATACCAAAACCAAGAAAAAGGGCCTAAAGACCTCTCTCCACCTCCATGGTGTGCTATCAATAATTTTTTGAAATTATAAATATATATTATGTATAAGATTTTAGTTAGTCAGATGCTTTCTGGAAGGATCCTAAAGTCAAATAATCAAAAATTCACATGATTGAAGCCAAAGTAGTTATTTTCGAAGTAATAGGAAAAAAGATGGAATAATGGTAGTGAAAAAAGTAGAGTTGAATATATATATGATTCCTCACTATTCTCATTCAAAACCATGTATCATTGAAAATTTTTTTATTTTTATTTTTTTTATGATTACTTTTCTCATGTATGTATAAGATCAATTCCATCCAAATTTTTTGAAAGAAATTTTATGACATTTTGTGAAGGAAAATGGACTTCGTAATTTGATATATTAATTGTTTTATAGAATCTAAACACATTAATTTCTTTAATATATACATATGTATATGTGTATGTATAAGATGTGTAGAGCTTGACTAATGTTTGTAGATGGTACATGAATTTTTAACCTTTATCTCTGTTGGTAAAGAGATCTATGGAGAGAGAGAGAGGGAGGGGGGGGGGGAGAGGATTTTAATACACCAATTTGTACTGTCATTTTGATATGTTAATTTTCATTACTACACATGCTAAGCGAACAAAGTACCAAAAATGGTTAGCTGGATTCCATTTGAACAGCCATAATAATAGATTTAACCCTTTTTAAATTAAAAATATCCATAGAAACAATATACAAGTCAAATAATAGCTGGATTGACCATCATCTTTATTTAGAAGAACAGCTATTAAATTGGAGTTTTTCTAAAAAAACTAATTAATTGTACTGACACAATAACATCAATATATATAATAATATCCATATTGTTTTATTGTTCATATGTAAGGTATTCATAATGTCATTATATCATCATAGTAAGGCGTTATGTTCAGGCTACAAAACTATTGGTCTTTTTCACCTAAGTAAAAAAGTTTACATTAGTAAGTATTTATTACTTTTGGCCTTTTGCGGATTCCTTATAATCGTCACAACATACCATAATAATTTATGGCGTATTTCGATCTTTCCTCAGTACCTGACCAGTGGAGAGTTTGTCTAACTCGAGACCATTAGATACTTATGAAGGTAGGATATATATCAATCTACATGCGTTGCAAGATTGGAAAAGTTCAGATGCCGTGTCACTACATAGCAGAACATTGGTAGATATTTTTATGACACTCCTCATCTAATCAAATGTGCCGGTGTAGTGTAACTGGTTTGGCATTTGAGAGCAATTCTTGACTAACATGAAGATCCACCACTTCAGCACCAATTCAGAAAATTAAATCTTGGGGAAAATATCAAATATAAAGAGCGTAAGATAGTTGATAAATAATACCGAATAGTTAATTATTTATTCATGTAAAAAACCACCATCATCAGTGACATAAAATGTCGATAATGTATAATGTATAATTCAGGTGGTTGGTTTCAGTGGGGTGCAGACTTCTTGTTTTTTGGCACCCAAAGCTTTGATGTTGTTATATCTTCTCTGCTTCATCCTTTCTCACTAGGATTCATGCAGCCGATTGAGATGGAGACACCATGATGGTTGCCGCTTTCTTGACAAAAGGGTGATAACAGCTTGGTAGCAGCTTTGCCTTCCTTTTTCTTCCAAAAAAAAGGGGGGTCTTTCTGTGAATCATTGCCTCTACAAATTGCTAATTAATAACTATCAACTAACTTGTTACCAGAACAATCCAGACAAGCATTGGGCTAAGGAAAAAAAATTGATGATTGTGATTCAAGAACTGTTCAGTAGATTCAAGAATGCATCACTTATTCCATGGACAAATATTATTTTTAAAAGTAGTGACGCTAAGCAAATCCTATGCGGCATTACATGGTTCATCTATTTTACAGCATCTTCACTTTGACAAAAGTAGGTGGGGCCCTGTATCTATCTTTCTTGAATATTTAAAAATAAGAAAAAAAATAAAAAAAATGGGAGCTTACTAATTGACGAGACTGAAGTAGTTTATTTAGATTAATTAATAGAGTTCTGAATTTCTTTAAGAGAATGGACTTCTGAATCTGGGACCTTTTCTGAAAACCGAGTGCATCCAAGGGAACCTCGACGGTGTGTGATGATGCAGCAAGATTGAGAGTTTCAATTTCAATTATCACAACTCTGTTTATTATTCCAATAATATTATGGCAGCTTCAGCTCTTTGTTTAATACATTTCATGTTGTGAAAAGCACAATTCAAGTACATAGTAATAAGAGAATTTAGTGCGCATTAATTGTTGCATGCTTGTGTGGGGGATAAATAAAAATTATATCCAAACCTATCTGACAAAGCCAAGGACACACACTAGCATGCTTCCATTGGGTGCTCTCCCTCTCTCCACCCACCCACGCGTGTCTTGGAATATGATAGAATAGTCGTATGGTTGCATGCTCAGCCACATGAAAAAAAATGGCGGGTAGTGAACTGACCGAAATAGCACTTTGGGTCATGGGCACGGATGGTCCACACTTCCACACGATACACGCATACAAAAACAAAGGTTGGTGATCGAATTGGCTGACAGGTCAATGACCCCAGTAGAACTTTCAGCCTCTAGAAAACGCTCATGGTGGCCGTTTGTCATTTTTATGGAATTAGATTCTCTCTCTCTCTCTCTCTCTCTCTCTAGATTCTCTCTCTCTCTCTCTCTCTCTCTCTCTCTGATGCTCTGGTAGCAGCGCCAAATATTTAGTAGCACATGCTACAGGTAATAGGAAGAAAACAATAGCAAATGCTTAGGTTGAGAGTACCGTTTGCTGGTCAATTTCTATCGGTAGGATTGGTTTTACTATTTCTGTGAGTTTAACCTATAATTTTTTTTTGATAGAGAGTATAACATATAATTATGTGCAAGATGAAGCATAATTTTCTTTTGACCATCAAAACGAACGTGTAGAAGCAAACCGTAAATTTAGCACAATGCTAGTGCATCACCAAGGGGCATATTGTTAGCTTTTTTCTAGTCAAAAATAATGCTTTTTTATACTTTTGTTTGAGAAGCTTTTCTTCTTTCCAAGCATGATATATTAATTTATGTGATCCTTTTATATACTGAAATGCTATAGTTAGAAAAATATTAAAAGAGAATGTTCACTGTATGACCGATATGGCTATCATCAATAAATTTGACTCTATCGCAGCATTAGTAGATTCTCAACATGGCATTATCAATCCAATTTTTCAACTATGTACGCACTGTATATGCATGGCCCACACTCTATTTGACGTGCCAACATGTATTACTCTAATATGACATCATGTATCATAGAATTGCCTCTTACCAAAGAAAACGAGTAGTGTAGAATTGGTGCTGTTAAAAGATATTTATGTTCCTATAACCGTATTATTGCACATGTCTATGTGTATGTTCATACATGCAATTAAGAATCTAGTCACTAGAAGATTGATTCAAGAGATAATTTCCATCATTATCTCATCTTATACATAACGTTGATATGATTGCTTGCCTAATTAGCTGCTCCAATTTTTTTTTTTGATGAAATTAGTTGGTCCAATTTTAATTGTTGCCTTTTGCCATTGGTTATCAATACAATGAGTTAGTAACTACAAGTATGCATTTGCTAAAAAATACATGAAAACGGGTAAATCTGCAAAGATGATATAATTCATATTTGCACAAAGTAAGGTATACCAGGGAGATAAATTTTCAATCTAGTCAAATAAAGTTAACCCTAATGAAAATATGTCAACATACCTGAAAACTACTTAACACCTAAAATTAGAAGTAAATAACCACCATATCTACCTGTATAGGAAAAGAAAGGGTGTAATTATATTTTCACCGAAGAAAAAGTTACTTCATATATATTCACCCATCCTTTGATTTTTGAATTTGCTCTGAAAAGGTTACAAGGTTTATATGCTCTACTACTGCAATGCAAGACATTACAGTAACATCCCCATAACCATTAGCAATGTATCATTAATTGGGATAAAAGTGATATTGCCCAAAAACTTTGTTAACCTTCACACAAAATGCTCTTTCGTGTTCGCCTTCTCAGAATGCAAATAGCACGAAAAATGTTGAATTCAGCAGCTTTTGTCCAATCATTTTACGTACCACGTAATTGTGCAACTGCATGACCATGGGGCACGACATTTGATGCATTACTTCTTTATAGCTTCGGCTAGATGATGTCTGAAGGAACGATACCAGAAGGACAGCATTCATAACAATTCCCTACGAGTCAAGAAGAGCGCTCGAAACAAGAGCTGGCGACCGAAGGCATTCAAGTCCTGCGGTGGGAAATATCTCTCAGTGTACACTTCATGCATGCATGCTATTATTGGCCTCCCAGAGTGCATGTGGAGACAAGTCCGATCGTGGCAGTTACAGCAGGCGGTCCGGTCGGTGCACCCGCCGCCCGTGTTAATGGTGAGAGATCGCAGAGGGGAAGATTCAATTAGATGGGGCCGCAAGGGCCGTTGGATCCATTCAAAGTTGGACCACGCGCGGCGGTTGGATTGTTGAATTTGACCGTTGACGGTCGACTCTCATTGACCGCTGCTGGATGTCACGTGAGAGGCACGAGTCGGGCAGGGGCTTGGGACGGCGTCGGTACCTTGGACCCAGGCGGGAATCCCGTGAAAACCAGGTGGATGGGTTGGATGCTTGTGGCGTTGGTTTGTTGGGCTCTCTCGCATCTTAGGCTAGGCTTCACCTTTCTTTTTCTATGGTTAAAAGTCGTTTTATCCTTCACCGACTCGCTCGCAAATATGTGAAAGAAATTTGATACGATGTCACTTTTAAGGAGGAGAGGAAAGTCCTTCAAAATGGTATGTTTATTTAAAACTAAAAATATTTAAAATGGGGGAGACCTTCAAAGTTCATCACTAAAAACGGTTGAGATGAGTCCGCATCTGGCCGGCCTGGAATGCTTCATCTGTTTGATATTTTCTTTTTTGCGAAGTCACAGAAGGATTTTTAAGGTTGCAATGGCAAAAAATAGTAGATTTCTTTTATATGTTAACGAATCAAAACTTGGCCATGGGTACTTGAAACAGTTAATAGTTTTCGATGGTGTTTACAGTGAGGCTGAGCATCAACTTGGTGCAATTTAGTGACGGGTGCAAGCTTCTTATTATGAAGCATAAAAATGGATTGGATACTCTATCCATATTTATATTCATATTTTTCGGATGTTAAATGGATATTAAAATTGGTATATATATTTGTTAGAATAGATACAGAAAACCATCAAATCCATGGTGTCATATAAGATATACGGTTCCATAAGCATCCTCCTATAATATACACCACAACTCTAGATGAATAGCATCTGCACCATGTATCATGAAATCACCATAAAAGGCTCGAGAAGCAAGCCATTCTGCAGCCCAAGTCCCTGCTTACCTAATGTGGGAACCTGAAAGGCAAGAAACAAGTTTCTCCAGGCTAAGATATCCTTTAAACGGATAGAGTTACGGCTGGATATTAGTTATATCCATATTTTTCTATCCAATCATAGATGTAAGTTGCGTGTTGTTTGAATATAAATCAAATTTTCAGTGAAATTCAATAATAATTAAAAATTATAAAAAAAAATAATTGGCATAATCATAAAGGATGGAAATAAAATTCACTATCAAAATTGCACATAATCTAAGATGTAGTTATTAAACTTACACAGAAACATATTTCGCCAAAGGTCTTAATTACTTATTTGACCAAATTAGGTATTAAAAATTTACTAAAATTATAATTATTTTAAACAAAATATATCGTATAAGGTATTAAAAATATATATCGAATACCATTGCTATTCTTTAATTATGGCATAAATAAACAAAATCATGAATTATCTATATTTTAAATAAGTTGTAAGGAAAAAAGTATATACGAACATAGGAATGTATTGAAATTATTGATATTATTAAATACTTTAAACAAAAAGATTTTGCTAATATCATATAAATAAATATATTTTATAATGTAAATAAGATTTCAATAAGTATGGTAATCATGATTATATAATAAAATGGAATGTTTCCATGGTGGCTGAGTGGTTAACTTTGTTCGGTTCCATATACAGGTGGTACGCATTCAGATGCTTTTTCTAACGGATATCTGAATGGCTATTATGACCACTTTGATGCGAAAAAAACTGCATGAATGCTCATGGCATGGTAGGCAGATGAGATGGAGCATTCTATTTCCTACTTGGTAGGGGTGCAATCAAGCTGATTATTCTTGAATATAAATTTTAGGATTAAGTCTGGCTCGTTTATTATTTGATCAAGTCTAATTGATCATGCATAATTTTAAACCGAGTTCAATATGGCTCTGTTTCCATCGACTTGATAATTTAAATTGAGCTAAACCCAATTCAATCTCATATCAAACTTGAATCAAGCTCAATTCATGTTTAATGCAAACTCAATTCAAGATTGCTTCAAGCTCAGTCCAAACTTATTTTATCATTAATGAATTCAAAACATTTAGATCATCCACTAATTCCTAATCTCTAAATTGTTGGGCATTCACATGTCTGAAGATGGTTCCACATTGGTTGATAAAAGAAAGATGAAAGGGTCATCGATATATTAGTGGGATCGAAATTAAATTACTTCAGTTCTTTTTCATCAACTTGGGTTCCGACATGCATGTCAACTCCTTGTGCTTTATGGCCTCACGATGTAGCAAGTGAAGAGAAGCAGTTGCCCATTTGGAGCACTACATGATTCCTTTGAATGGAATCGGATGGATATGATGCAATTAGCTTAAGAGTAATGGATCATGTGCAAAGAGGAATCCAAATGCAAACAAGAGTCTCACATTGGCTAGCAAGGTGAAAGCATTGATATACCAATTGGCCTAAAACGTGGATCATATGCAAGGGAAATTATTTCTAAAAGAAACAAAAGAAAGAAAGATAGTCTCACATTGATTGCTAAAATAAAGGTGATAGAATAGATATACTAGTTAGGCCCAAAATTTAAAGACAATTTATTTCTTATTTTTGAGCCTATGAACTAGGTTCGATCTCAGCTCATCTGTATTCCTATCAAACCTGAATTGAATCGAGTGCATTTCAAGTAGATCTCGAGACAAGCTCAACACTAAGAAGGAAATTAAAGGCTTTGTGGGAAGAATTTAGTATATAAGAGCCTATGTAGATATTTATATGAAATTGAACTGAAAAGTCTATAATAAGAATACCGGATTTATCGGGCCACGCATCATCTTGCATTATCAAAGAGCTTATCCAAACTCAGCCCAGATCCCGGTCTTTGGATTGCATGGAGGAAAAAAAAAAGACCTATGAAAATCTTTTTCTTCTTCCGGCAAGATTTGGATTGGATGCAGCTATTAGGTTGACGTAAGATCCGATCCATGAATCTTATGTGATTTAACTTGTGGTTTTATTTCCCCGTCCGTGAACTACTTCAGAGGAAGAATGTGCCCATATCCAGGAATGATGGGTGTCAGAGAGTCTTTAACAGGATTAAGGTATGTGCTGTCCTTGTCCCTCTTACTCCAGGCAGACCACTATTATTGTACTTGTCCACCACTCAGGTCTTATTGGAAGCAGTTTTAGGGTAGCATGATGAAAATTGTAGGAAAGAAAAGTGTTTACCATCCAAGCTAAAGGTAAGCAACCATGAAGCAGAGGACACCAACACTAAGAAAGCATGTCTAACATTAGTTTAGGCAACTTGGTGCCTCCAACACTATGCACTAGAAAATCTGATTTTGCTGATAATCAAACTAGACCCATTGAACCGTGTAGCTTGGAAGTATCTGATGGAGAAGAAGGGTCTTGCTAATATTTAGATTTGTCACTATTTAAGTCCATAAAATTGGAAGATTTGCTCGGATGATGCAGCTAACGATCAAGATAGAGGTGGAGGGGAGCCTTGGAAACTCCTAATGGTGCTCAAATGCCAGTAACAGTCGGATTGAACTTTGAATTCACAAATAATATATGGCTGAATACGAAGCATGAATTTTAGTTTTAAAGATCTTTCGATTTGTAATGGGAATTCAATGCTCGTTAGTATGCAAACCAATGGAAAATGGAAGACTAGGGAGTTGGTTTCATACCAAGATACCCAATGGGCTGCATGGGGTATTGTATACAAACATACACACATACATACACAAAGATATATATATAGATATATGTATGTGTATATATAACATCCAAAAAGAGGGCCATGGCAATGAATTTGCTACTAGCCCTTTAAGGAAAGAAAAAGCTAGAAAACTAAAAGGATAGATCCTCTAGTCCTAGACATAAAAACCTGAGCCTTTGCTTTGTTAGATGGAAGAAGCCTAGGGAATGTATAACCAGTAGGCATATTGTCCAATATTCTAGAAATCACATGTTTGTCCCTACAAACACTTTCTAAAATATTAGAAATACATAGAATATTAAGAATTTACATTACTTATATTAGGAATATACAGAATATTAGAAATGTATATCGTCTAAAATATTTTACAATTATTATGACATATTACATAATATTAGGAATGTACGTTGTCTAGAATATTTTATAATTACTATGGCATCTTTTTAAGATTGAAAGGATCACGTGATTGATACCGTAATCTTCTAATTTTTTATATATATTTTTTTTCTTCACCTCTATATATGGATGTATATATCACAGTGAAATATATTGAAAAAATCTTTTCCACTTGCTTTCTTATATTTCTTCTCTTATTTCTTCATCTTTCGAATATTTCTTTTACATGGTATCAGAGCAGGTCGCCATTGATTTCAATTTTTTCTTCGATTAGTGCTTACGTCATCTAATAACCAACATTTTGGGCCTTTGGACCTGGCCCGAAATCAAAAGGGCCCAATACCTCCTATGTGTCGCACACGAAGGAGAGAGGAAGAAGACTCCTAATCAAAGTCTTCTTCTCCTCCGATATCAATGGAATCAGGATGGAGGAGAGTCCGAGAAAGCTTGGGAAAGCTCCTTTATAAAAAGACCCTTCTCCTCCAGGGATTTTGTATCGAAGTTGTCCGAGAAATTGCCGCGAATCATCGAGAGAGTTTTTCCATGGGCTACTGTCGAGAAAAAGAGGTAGCCGAGGGTCATTAGAGTAGATACTTTCTTTTTCTTCTTTACTTCTTTTATGCATTATCGGTGCCGATTAGAGGCAGTGAGCTACCGACCTTGGGTTCAAATAAGGCAGTCCCTATTTTAAGATGTTTGCTGCATGCCGTCGGCCATAGCCACTTGCTCGGGCTGTCATCGAAAGCCACGATTCGCCGCCACCAAGGGCCACCATTGGTGATTGGCCCGGTTACCTGCGACCATGGGCGGACGAATGGAAAAAATAGAGGAGGGTCTGGTTAGGAAACAGAAAGAAAAGAGAGAAAGAGATTGCTCTTTTTCTTGATTATTAATTAAATTAATTTTTAATTAGTTAGTTTAATTATTTAAATTATAAAAAATAATAATAAAAAAAAGAGAGAAAAAGGTTATTCCTTTCTCTTCTAATTATTTAATTAAATTAATTATTTAATTTTTTTATTTTCTTTGTAGATGGATTATGAAAAGAAAGAAAGAAAGAAGAACAAGAAAAAAGAAAAAAAAAAGAAGAGAGAGAGTCTCTCTCCCTACTTGAGTTGAAATCCTCTTTTCTCTCTCTACTTTCTCTCTTTTTATTAAGAATTATTGGATTTTAGAAAAAAGAGAAAGCAAGAAAAGAAAAAGAAAAGAAAGAAAAAAATTTCTCTCTCCTCTCTTCTTTCTCTCTCTAAAAATTTTTTCTCTAGAATTTTTCTCTCTAGATTGATTCTCACTCTTTATGATTTTCTCTCTCTAGATATCTTCTTGAGTAGTGGATGGTCTAAATATTTAGATAAACAAATTAATTGATTGACCATAGAAGGGGTGTTGGACTTATGGTGTTAGAATCGTTTACTAAAATTTTTTATCTTTCCTAATCATCTATAATTTTTATATTTAAACCCTGATTATGTAAATGTATGATTATTTATACAAGATATCGAGTAGACATATCTTAATCTCGAGTTCATAAATTGAAGGGTTGATCAATAGCCATACTTGAATTTGAGATCGATTGAGGTAAGAGTTTCTGTACATGATCATCATTATGTATGATATTTTTACCATTAGATTTGTATTGTTGGTTTTACATTGTTGAATTTATGTTGATACATTATCATGATGAGATACTATTATTTTTGATATAACTTTTCAATATAAGTATCTTATGTATTTATCATATATGTGTATCATAATATAAATTGGAATTGTTAAGATAAAATCAACTTATAATAATTAGATGGAAAGAATATGATTTGGACTAATTAGGTCATTCTCTCACACAATATTAGCAATTTATTTTCTTTCTTGGACAAGATAGTGCTCTAAATTTTGTTGGTAAGGCCAAGTACAGATATAAATAAGAATGTCATCAAAAAATACTAAGACGAACTACCATAGGAAGGGCTTAAAGACATCATTCATATTTGACCATTACCATGCTTGATATTGTATACTCGATGAATATTTTGATACAGTTTATGCAATATTCTCGCAAATCACGCTTAGACGCAGCCTTTCGCATTTTGTGATATTTAAAAAGATCTCCAGATCAAGGTATATTTTTTTTCAAGTGTCAATACTTTTAAATTATATGCTTATTGTGATGCAGAATAGACAGAATGTCCCATGACAAGATGCTCTATTTTGAGTTTCAATGTTTCTCGAGAGATGCTTCGATTTTTTGGCATACTAAGAAGCAGACAATAGTATCTCATTCCTCTGCAAAGGCTGAATATTAGGCTATGGCACGTGCAATCAATGAATTATTATAGTTTTGAGCCCTCTTATCCTATTCCTTTATTGTGATAATAAAGTAGCCTTATATATTGTCACAAATCTTATGTTTTATGAGCGGACCAAACATATAGAAATTAATTATCATTTTGATCGTGAATGCTACTACACCACCGACTACAAACAGAATCTTCCAAATACCAGATGTTTCTCCCACATAATATCAGCGATTTATTTTCCTTCTTGGACAAGATAGTGCCATAAATTTTGTTGGTAAGGCCAAGTATAGATATAAATAAGAATGTCGTCAAAAAATACTAAGACGAATTGCCATAGGAAGGGCTTGAAGACATCATTCATATTTGACCATTACCAGGCTTGATATTGCATACTCAATGCATGTTTTGATGCAGTTTATGCAATCTTCTTGCAAATCACACTTAGATGCAGCCTTCCATATTTTGCGATATTTGAAAGGATCTCCAGGTCAAGGCATATTTTTTTTAAGCATCTATACTTTTTAATTATATGCTTATCATGATGTAGACTGGACAGGATGTCCCATGACAAAATGCTTTATTATAAGTTTTTATGTTTCCTGAGAGATGCTTCGATTTCTTGGCACACTAACAAGTAGACAATATTATATTGTTCCTCTGCAGAAGCTGAATATCAGGCTATGGCACACGCAATCAATGAATTATTATGGTTTTGAGCCCTCTTATCTTGTTTCTTTATTGTGATAATCAAGCAGCCTTATATATTGCCGCAAATCCTATGTTTCATGAGTGGGCCAAACATATAGAAATTAATTATCATTTTGTTAGAGAGCGATTATAGTTTCAAGATATTGCTACACGATATATTCTTACACATTGTCAGCTTGTAGATATCTTTACCAAAGCTCTCGACTGTAATCATTTTCAAGAGATTCTAAACAAGTTAGGTATTTAAAATCTCCATGCTCCAACTTGAGGGGGACTATTAGGAATATACAGAATATTAGAAATATCTATTGCCTATATTAGAAATATACAAAATATTACAAATATACATTATCTAGAATATTTTATAAATACTATGGCATGTTAGAGAATATTAAGAATGTACGTTGTCTAGAATATTTTACAATTACTATGGCATGTTTTTGGGATTGGGAGGATCACATGATTGATATTGTAATCTCCCAATTTTCTGCCTATTTTTCTCTTCTTCACCTCTATATATGGATGTACATGTCATTATGAAATATATTGAAGAAATCTTTTCTACTTGCTTTCTTGCATTTCTTCTTTTATTCCTTCATCTCTCGAGTATTTCTTTTATATAAAATATTCTTGCAGAGATTAATATATGAATTCAGATAAATTCTAATTTTAATATCACTTTCAACATTCCAAGCATGAGGATGGTTAATGTCATTTTTGGGTTGGCTAGAGTAGACTATTATGGACCACTCTAGCCAACCTAGGTAAGTTTGTTAGTTGCAACAGGGAGAATCAATCACAAACATCAATTTTTGGAGACTTATAACTATTTTATTTAGCATTCATTTTCTACATTCTAGGTGTCAAAACAAATTTCCCAACAAGTACTAAAAACATATTAACCTTGAAAAAGTTCAACATGCATTTTCAAGGGCTTATATCGATGTTTGGGCCTCGAAATAGGTCTGTCAAATAATAATTTCTTTCGAGAAAGAAAGAATTGGGTGAAATTATAGAAGACAAATTTGATATAAAAATTTATATCTAGCTCCGTAAAAATTTAACTTTTTTTGATTATTTTTATTTGTCATGGCTACTTTGAGAAAGTTATAAACTCTTCTAATTAAAAAGTAATTCAGTCTAAATTTTTTAAGAATGGAGCTCACTAGCATAAATAGAGATATTATAATCTTAGTGGAAGAATGTAACTTGAAAACCTACTTTCCTAAATTTTATTCTATTCTTTTATTCTATTTGAGAGATATCAACCAGGCAGATTGAATTTTTCTCTCCTATCAAATCAATTTATATTTTTTTTGGAAGAAAATACTATTTTAAATAAATTAGTTTATTATGCATTGATGGTTTTTTCAAAAGAATTTGTAAGATCTAAAAAATAATTTATTATCAATTGAATATTGATTGGAAAATAATGTTATTATCCAATATTTTCTATTATAATGTCATTATAACAACCACCATAATATAGATGATTTTAATTTAAAAATTTGAAAAAGCATTTTGAGGCGAACAATGACTGCTATAACCATCAAAATGGTCAATAATTTTTTTGGTGGGACACTATTTTAACAGAATAACACTATTATTGAAACCTTGGTTAAAAGGGAGCAAGAATTAACTACAACCTATGTTAGAGAAGAACATTTTAACCCGAGACTACATATGAATCTTTCGCAAAAATGATCTCAAAGATGTCAATCTGATTGACCCATAAATGATCAGGAATGATTTAGAAAATTTTTCTTCAGGCTCCGTATAAGTCGAGAGAAGCCTGATTCAAGTATCGATGTTAATGGCGGTAATTAACCGACCTTAGGAACATGTGAATTAATGCCTTACTCCCTGCATGTGATCGAGGAATGTGAATTGAGGGTGCTCATTTTTTATTCTAGTTATTATTATTATTTTTTTTAATGCATAGAGATCATCACTTGTACCAAGAATGAATCAACTCACATGAGCTCAACATCAAGTCTCAGTGGTTAAACTATTTATTGGTCATCGAGGTTAGCTCAAAACAAACCAAGTGCTCTACTGGGACAGCGCATCCAAGAAGGCATAGCTTCACTTCTTTTCACAATATACCACCTCTTTTCCTTTAAAAAAAAAGCAATTCATAGCCTCTCACGGACTATGAAAGACTCACGAACTGTCAGTGTACCGAGAGAGAGAGAGAGAGAGAGAGAGAGAGAGAGAGAGAGAGAGAGAGAGAGAGGAGCATTTAGATCAAGTTGGGCCAACATTTCTCAACTCTAGTCAAATTTGTGAGTCACCTAATATTTTGAGCCAGAGTGGGCTTAGGTCAATGATTTGAGCAACCAACTCATTTTAAACTCAACCCCTGTCTCTAGTTTAGGCCTCCTAAGTCAAGGTAACTGATAGAAGTCGATCATGCATCACAGAGCCTCTCACTAGAGATGCTAGGTCGAGAAGGATCCAACAAGATTGACCTAAATCATAAGAAGTGGGTATTGTTGTTGCTTAGAATTGTATGCTTCGGAAGTGAAGCAGTCGATCATGCATAAGAATGCTAGAGTGATCTATAAAATAAAGTTCGAGCAAGAGAACTTAACTTCGACGATGGCGAGGATCCTCCGATACTCAAGTCAGCAGAGAATAGTAAAGTAACAACGAGTTCTCTGAAAGAGATTTATTGCTTATTTGAATCCTTGGGGTTTGTAATTTTTATAAAGAAGGTATCTTGCAAACATTGCGTTGTTCCGCTTATCTTGGGTCACTAATCACATTATTCTGATATTCGGGCGCTTTCCTAGAATGTGGAGGTTGTTACTGGCGCAATTCGGATGCCTTATTTGTTCTCATAGGATTATGTGGAGTGGATAATAGTTTGATTACAATTGAATTATAGTTGGATCAATGCTTATCCCCAAAGAAAATTATCAAGTATGTTAAAGAGCTGCACGTCTGAGATGATTTAGGAGGCTTGGATGCTGAATGAGCTATTGTCAGCTTAGAAGCACGCCTCGGCTCATCCTTTGGATCGAAGAGTATGAAGATAGTCTCTTTACCTCAGAATGTTGATGTCTTTATGTTGATCCAAGATATTTTGGTCATTAATTCGATCGATCTGAAGTATTCATGTTACTATCATAACACTATCCTCCTAGTGTTGAGTCTGAGAATTAGACAAAACGACTATTTCTAAGTAATGCCTTAGACCGAGTAACATATTCTTTTACTTCTGATTGTGCTTTGGCACTTTATAGCTAATGACATCAGCATGCGGTGCAGGCTATCAGTAGTGATCGTAATTATGGAACCACTTGGCTATTGGTTCTTTTGAAAAAATAATTTAAAGGATGCCTTTTTTTCCATTTTTTTCTTTTAAATCCACCCAGAAGGTAAGCAAGAGGAATGACGGTGATAACAATGCTTACCGTCTTCTCTACTTAAGAGTTTTCTTGGCAAGTTTTGAGAGCCAAATGGATCCTGCATTGGCGAGGATGCCACAGTTGTCATCTACTTGAAGGAGGCAGGTTAAGACTTTATCTACTCGTTCTTCAGTTTCTGAAGGCATCACTCTTGGAGCTTCAAGCACTGCTCCCTCGATCATGCTTTCCCCTGTTCCGATGAATGCGTTGGATGACCATCCTCTTTTGGTAAGCAAACCGGCAGACTCGATGGTGGGAGACATGGGTGGATCGATGGATCTAGTGGTGAAAATTATCGTAAAAGTAGCTTTGCCGATTTCTCTAGTGCGGGTTACTACTGAAGAATGTTCGACAGGAAAAATTTTTATAGAGGATCTCCTCATGGAGATGGTAGAAGTCGTGGAGGCAGTTAAGCCTTCTAAGCCGACTAAGATGATCGAAACCATAGACCTATCGGAACAGGCAGTTCCTATCTCTAGTCTCTCTCTGATCGAAACTCAGGTAGGGGTTTTGCAACCGACCCCTCCATCTACTGCAGAGATCCTTAGAACTATAGTTGAGTTTTAGAGGGCCACCTCTCACTTGAGGGGAGATGGACTTTGGAAGGAGAAGGTGCTCAACGTTGGATGGCAGGTGCCTTTAGATCTTTGGCTTTGGTTGGTCATTATTTAGCCAATTTTGCTGGGGTGACCTCTAGAGATTCATCTTTGGAGCTCGCCGAAGTGAAGGACGAGATTGATAGGCTGAGATATTATCTAGAGTAGGAGAAGGCCGTCAATGTGGAGCTTACCAAGGAGATTGATTGTTCTAAGAAGGCATTCTCTGAAGCTCAAGAAATGATCAATCACTAGAATGATGAGATAAAGAAGATTCGAAGAAGAAATGAAGACCCTGAGAAATGAAGGTCTGAAGCAGAATGAGATTGTCATCAAGCTCGCAATGATATTGACCATTTGGGAAGGACACTTGAGGGGAGAAGAAACTCCTCGTCTGAGGTTCGCTCTCCAAGAAATTTTGATAGGGGGCCAGCTAAAAGGCCCAAGACTTCTGATAGGGAGCATCAAGAAGAGGAGACATCCCAGAGGCCCGAAGGTCCTTCAATAAGAGGGGCATTGATAATTTGAGAACCCTCAGTATCCCAGATGGAGTATTGATGGGTGAGTAAAAGGCTCAATTGATTGTACAAGAATGAAACCGACATCATGGTCTGAGCTTGCAAGTTGGGGTTTTCTGTAAGTTTCGAGAAATGCAAAGAAATGGCTTGGACTTATCTTCCGACAGATGATGCTGAGTCTTTACGGGTGGATTTTTCAAATAAGAGTTTGAAGACTATGATAAGTTATTCCCTCGGAAGATTTGTGAGGGTATCTGATAGCCTTATATCGACAAACAAAATTGACTCCACTGTACAGACAGAAGAAGACGACATTGATGAAGGCCACTCTAGAGCCAACCGTCGAGAGATTTCAAGCTATATTTTCTTTCTTTTTCTTCTTTTCTTTTATAAGCCGGATGCAACATTAAGAATTATGAGTAAAATTTTGTTTTTGTTGAAATGGCTTGTTCCTTTTTTTCTTTCCTTCTTCATGTCATGTTCTAAGCTTGTGATCCAAACTCCGATCCGAACTATACTTTATTATTCTTGAAGTATTCATCAAAAAAATCGATGAGGTCCGAAGGAGATGGAATTGAAACTGTCTTTTGCATGATAATTACTGCCACACATCTCTACACATCCTTTCAAAGATGGCACAAAGCATGATTTCAGCCGTCCGTATCAGCTATCGTATCAATGGCGGAGGCTGCATCTAATTAATGATTGCCATGCATCTGGGTTATATTGATTTATGTTTTTTATATTTAATATTTTGAGAAGATAAATCATTTGGAAACCCCTTCAATTTGGTTTGTATATAAACCCTGGACAAGATAAAAGATTAAACTCTGTTGTCTCCTTTCATCGTAGATTCTTCATCCGTCAATCTTCTTCTTCTAATTTTCTTTTGCCTTTTTCTTTTCGAAGAAATGGCTCACACTAATGATTCAGACTTTGTTCCAGTGACCTTTCAATATGAGATGATGGAAAGAAACTTAGTGCTGCTTCACAACCAGTTCCATATTCCTCTGAGATTTTAGTTGAAGGTTCCAAAAGTGAAGGAGCGAGTTTATAGTCCTTCCCCAGGTTAGATGAGCCTCTATGAGGAATGCTTCTAAGCTAGATTGAAGCTTCTTCTCCATCCTTTTTTTCCTACTTTTTTTCATTTTCTTGAGATGTCGCTATGTACGGTAGTCCCAAACTCATGGCGGCACATCTATGGCTTCACTACGACATGCGTATTATCTAGAGTTGAACCCAGTATTATGCTTTTTTGCTATTATTTTACTTTGAAGTGACATCCTAGATCTCGTGGGTGGTGGTACGTATCACCTAGGAGCAGGAAGAATACTCCTCCATTGAACTATGGCTGAATAGAACATTTTTTATTCATTTTCTAGACTTTAGGTGATGAATGGGGTCTTATAGACTGGAGCAAACCTCAAGAGACTGCATTGAGGGAGCCATTACTTAATCAATGCTTGAATTTGGAGATCTTACATAGTTTTGGGGTTTCAGAATTGAAAGAGCTCATATTTGAATAGACCCTATTTAATGTGGACATCAGCCAAGTTGGCCTTGAAGGTGCGTATCAGATTCTTGTCTCATGATTGTATTTATTTAGCCTTCAAAATTCAATGCTAGTTGATCGATACTTTGGATTGCAGGGATAGATCCGAGCTTGCCGAAGATGTTGGATTCAAAGGCTCTTCAAAAAAGAAAAGTAGAAGCAACTAATGATAGATCCACCTATGCCTAAGTCGAGCGTCTTTCTATGTTGCCGATCTCCGGGTTAGAAGAGCTTGAACCTCATGCTGCCAATGATTTTAGGATCATGAGGGTTTAGCCCGACTCGGGTTCGTTAGCTTCTAAGGAAGGTCAAAAGAGCCCAGCTGAATGTTTATTCAACCAAGCTATTCTGAGTCTGCCGGCCCCTAACATTTTTGACTTTTTTCTAAAGGATGAGCCTACCGAGATTGCCGGAACTTCTAAAACTGTTCCAACTAGACTGAAGCTCGAGGTGTCTGCCTTAAAGGATCACGAATTGGCAAGCAAGGCATTCTTTGAGTTTGTTTATCTAGATGATGCAAATAAGTTGTTGGCTGCACCTCACAAAATAATGAGACGAAAGGCCTTGAATTGCTTTATCCATATAAGTTGGAGATGCGCGTCATTATACTTTTTTTAATCTCTTTGTTTTTAAATGCATGTCTGTTGTGAATGATTCGAGATACCAGCTCATTATATGAATGGGTTCATGGAGCGTTCTACTGAGCTTTTGGATAAAGCAAGGAAGCATAAAACTGACGTTGAAACGCTCAAAATTACAAAAGATAAAGCATTGAAGGTGGCTGGAGAGGCCTCTATAAGGGCCCATGTTGTTGAAAGGAGAGCTAGGGATGCCAAAGAGGCATTGAAAAGATCCATAGAGGAGAACTCTTGGCAATTAGGCACTCAGAAAGCTTTGGCAATGAAAGTGGAGGAGCTTAAAACTTGGTCAGTCAAGACAGGAGAACTTGAGGCCAAAGTTACAAAGGCCAAAACCGCACTGAAGGCTATAGAAGGGAAGATAGCCAAACTCCAGAGTGAACTGGAAGTGTAGGTTGAGACCGCTGCTTCGAAGGCCGTCAAGAATTTTCGAATGTCAGAGGAATATAAATGTAAAAAGATCGAATTTACGACCGACACCTATGACGAGAAAAAATGCTTCGTCCAAAGTGAAGTGGTTGCCCGACATTCAGAATTAAATATGGATTTCTTGGACGAGATCCCAGAATTGCCTATTGTCGATGCAACTGAAGCTCCCATTGGTCTAGAGAATATTCCTTGAATTTTCTTTGCCTTTTTATTTGTATACTTTGGCTTATTAGAGCCGCTGTAAAGGAAACCTCATGTAAATGAAACTTTCTTATTTTTGACAACTCTCTCGTTCACTTTGTCTTTTCTATTTTATTCCGATCTAAGGAGTTGTAGAAGACTTGGGAATGATTTCACTTTTTACATCGACCTTGAGTGGAAGATCCTCATATTGTGGAGTTTGTGTTGAACTCGATGTTCTCCGAACAGAGGAGCTAAGGCTTCGACTGAGAGGACCTTTAATAGGTTGATTCTAATCTGAGTACTTACGTATTGATCTTTTTGTTAAACATGCACGTAATTAGTAGAACATGCCTATTTTTCTGTATGACATTAAGTATGCATAGTTTAAGAAGCAACATAGCTATATCCCTCATAAAAAAATCTGATGTACTGCTATAGGGCGGCAAAGTTGTCCAATCTTGAACTTGCATGTGGTGTGATTTGATGGGAGCAATTATGGCAGACTTTTCTTTTTATAGGAGACTTTCGTCTGCCTTTTCTTCCAACAGTGATAGTCAGAACTTTCTATGAGATGATGGAGTGGGGCAATTCCTTAGGAAGAGATGAAATTAGTCTCCTTAACTGGGGTCGTAGTCGTCCACTTGAAGAAATGGAGGGGACTCAGTGGGCCCTGATTAGTTCAAGGATTCTCATGATAGATGTTCCAGCTGCGGAACATTTATTTTCTCGATCTTGAAATATTTATCATTTCACTCCCATATTAGAGATGGTCGTTCCCTTGGCCCTAAGATCTTTGTCACTGTTCCCTTGCTTTATAAGGGTAGGGATCCAGTGATTGTTTCTTGGGTGCTTGCATGGTGCATCACATCCAAAGGAGAGGAGGAGGGAGTCAAACTGTTGCTAGAAACGAATATCTGGATCGCTTCCTCTATTGGTAGGCTCCCCACATTATGAACTCTTTGAAGTCCATAGTTCTAGGATACCAAGGTCATGGAGGAAAAGCTTTGATGCAAACCTAATCACCTCCAGGGGTATCCAAATGTGTATCTGCATCAATGCATGGCATCGTGGGCCGTGATTTCTTCTAGCATCTTTGTCCAAGGCTGCATGGAGATGGGCATCTAGTGGATGCGATTTTGACCTCGATGGACTCACGATCATACTATTTCTACTTCAAGATGTTTTGCCGAAGTGTGGATGACAATGTTACACCTAGATCTTGACCTCATAGGGTCTATTATAATTTTGGTGTAAAATTTTTATTTTTTATTTTTTTATTATTTCTTGTGAAAGCAGCACTTGTATTATTGCCTTTGTAAAAGCTTTTCATCTATGAATGAATATGATCTCTTTATTTTTAATTTTGCATGGTAAATGTGGACTTCAAAGAGGTTAATATCAATCCGAGAAGTCTCTTTGAGGCATATTCCGACCTCTAGGATTTTGCAAATATTTAGTTCCAATTGAGGAACTTTGTTGGGGATGGTTTTGAGTAAAGGAATCTAGTAGAAAGCTATTTTGATAAAAAAAATTTGCCTAGACAATGTTCTGGTCAAAGAAACTTCGGAGAGAAAGATTTTGAATAGAGGGATCTTCTGGGCTATCATCCTGATCAAAAGAAATTTCATGGAGAACTGAGCTGATACCCTGATTAAAGAGATTTTGTAAGTAGTTTCAATTTGAGAAATCTGCTGTGGCACCATCCTGATCAAAGGGATTTTATTGAAAGTGATTCCGATCTGAGGAATCTATTATGGTATCATCCCAATTTGAAAAATCTGCTGCGGTATCATTTCGATCAAAGGGACCTTATTGAAAGCAATTTTTGATCTGAGGAATCTACTGTGATATCATCCTAATTAAAGAAAGCTTATTGAAAGCAATTTTGATTTGATGAATCTGCTATGGTATTATCTCAATCAAAGGAACTTTGTTGAAAGCAATTCCAATCTAAAAAATCTGCTATGATATTATCTCGATCAAAGGAATCTTGTTGAAAGCAATTTTGATTTGAGAAATTTGCTATGGTATCATTCTAATTTAAGAGATCTTGTTGAAAGTGATTCCGATCAAAAAAATTTGCTGAGCTGACATTCCGATCAAAGGGATCTTGCTGAAAGCAATTTCGATCAGAAAAATTCGCTAAGCTAACGTCCTGATCAAAGGGACCTTATAGAGATTTCTCCTAAATCTTTCCTATCATATAAGCATAAGCCAATAAATTCTAAAGATTTATTTATTCAGCATTATATGAATAATTGATAATACATACGCAAGTTGGCCGAATTCCAAGGCCTAGGAAGTGGGGCTCCATTTAGTTGCTTCAAGCGGTAGGTTTCTGAATGTATCATCGATTTGATAGGGATCCTTCTAGTTAGGTGAAAGCTTTCATTATTCCATGAGCTGTGAAATTTTGACTCTTCGAAGAACAAGATTGCTAGCTCGAAATTCTTTAGCTTTGACCTAAGCATTGTAGTATTTGGCCATCTTTTGATGATAAGCAGCCATTCTCATCGCAGCACATTCCTTGCTTTATTCAAGTAGGTTAAGATTAGCTCGAAGCCACATCGGGTTGGTGTTTTCTTTATACTCCTCACTTTTGAGGGAAGGAAGCTTGAATTCCACATGTATGATTGCCTCCCTTCCAAATACTAGGTTAAAGAGAGTTTCACCAATGAAAACCCTTTGGATGATCCGGTAGACCCAAAGGACATGATGAAGCTCATCTATCCATGACCTTCTAGTTCGATCTAGTTTGGCTTTTAAGTCTTATAAGAGAGTTCTATTGGTGACTTCCACCTCTCTGTTTGCTTGTAGGTGATCCATCGAGGTGAAGTGCTGCTCTATCCCATGGTCTTCATAAAAATTATAAAGTCAAGTGCTACTAAATTGTTTGCCATTATTAGATATTAATACTTTGAAAAGACCATATCGGTAGATGATTGATTTCCAAATGAAGTTCTAAACTTTTGCTTTAGTGATGCGGGCTAAAGGCTTAGCTTCAATCCATTTCATGAAGTAGTCTATGACTGCCAGAAGGAATTTATGCTGGCCTAAGGCTCAAGAAAAAGGATCTAGGATGTCCAATCTCCATTAGATGAATGGCCATGGAGCTTCGATAGGAGTCAAAAGTATCATCAGTTGATGCTAGACTCTATCACATTCCACTGATACTATTTGCATCTTTTGATAAAATTTTGTATGTCCTAATGTATTGTGAGCTAATAGTAGTCTTGCTGAAGAATTTTATAAGACAAGAATCTATCCTCCAAGTGATTTCTATTGATCTCTTCGTGGATTTCTCGTAGGGCATAGTTAGTTTGAATCAGACGTAGGCACTTCAAGAGAGGTAGAGAGAAAGATCGCATGTATAGTTCATTATTATGTAATACATATCGAGCGGTCTTGTTTATGATCTTTTTATTATGGTATCAACTTATTTTGATACCAATTGATGAGGATCTCGTACTAGATCATTGCAGCAAGAAAAAAGAAAAAAAAAAAAAGAACAATCAAGTACGAGGATCAGCCCAAAGGCTTGTCTTCATGGAAAATGCAAAGCTTCACTATGAAAAAAAAATATATACAAGAGAAGATTACTCACTCTTTACTTGCTGTACACAATCTTCTCTCAACTAGAAGCTATCCTTATAAAAACTCTCTTAGAATCTTCAAGGAGACCCTCAGCAGCTATAAGATGCTCTACCCTCATGGCCTTCACATCGGATGCTATGCATCTATTGCTATCTACAAGCACTGCTGCTCTAGCTAGCCACTATGTACCACTGCTTGCCATACACCTCTCCACAGCATTAGTCCTTAAATAGAATCATCTTCTTAATAGTTCACAGGAGTTCTAACAGGGCTCTGTCTCCTAATATAAGTCTAATAGAGTTTTGATGAAGTCTAGAATGTCTTTCAGCCTTCAAATCATGATCGTAGCCCTCTATAGCTGTTGGATCACGTGAATACATCTGGTCCACATGCAACTCCCATATACCTCTTGGATTAATCACAATCCAAGACCAAATAAAAGATCCCATCCTATTTTATTTACTTCCATCGAGCTGGCTCTATCAGAGGTCGAGCTGGCTCGACTACGTCTCATCCAAATACCTACTTTGTGCCTGCTTGAGAGGGCCGGCTTGATTGTGGTCCAAGCCGGCTTGATCTCAGTCCGAGCTAGTTCGATTCATATTCAAGCCAGCTCGACTTCTACTATTTTTTTGGATTCTCCTCTATTGTGGATCGAATTTGAGGCATCAAATTTTAATAATCTCCATCTCGACTCGATATTCAGTCTCTACCTAACTTTAAGAGCTTTTGGATCCTCTCGCCCCCATGTCTTGAGATAATTGCCTACAATCTCATGGATGGACAAACATGAGAGTCGAGCTAAGCCACTCGATCCCATCTCCGTCAATGGCTGTGATCCTCCTGACCTGAGATCTACTTGGATAGCCTTGTGTGACGATAGGAACTTCATCTTACAACATCGCATGTCATTCTCTTGAGTCTTCCATCTTATGCTTGATCCATCTCCACCTGGAGCTCTACCTCATACTGAACTTTCTATCATGAGATAATACTCTTCATACTTTTTTCTCTAATTATCACTCTACTGCTGTGCATGACCTTTAGAATTTTTTTATCAGCTTTCTATTTGAAGCCGATCGAATCCAGTTTGCTCAGTGAGATTATATTCTTCTTAAAGCTGGATATATACCGGACCTCATCCAACTTTTTTACTATTTCATCATGGAGCTTCATGCTGACTGTCTCGTTATCCTTGATCTCACAGCTCAATCCATCTGGCAGGAACATAGTATCCTCATTGATCTCTAGAAAGTCAAACAGTTCTTCTTTGCAATATACATGATGAGAACAAATAGAATCAATAATCCAGTAGGAGAAAGAAGTAGATACCTCATCAGTAACTAGAAGGACATCATTACTATCTTTTGCATCGCTATTGGCCATCGTCAAATTAGCCCTCGTCTGATCCCTGAGTTGTGAGCAATTTTTGACTTGATACCCCAACTTATCGCACCAGTAGCATCTAATATTGCTTCGATCCCTCATCTTGGATCTGGACTGCCCATCTCATGATCTTTTGTCGCTCCATCTTTTGCCACCATCATCTTCAGTCACCATCCATGTCGAGTTGTTACCTGAACTTGAGGCTCGATTTTCTCACTTAAAAATCTCATTCTGGAGTAGTGCAAAATTCACCTCTTCCATCTTGATGGTGCTCTTGCCTATAAGAAGAGCAGTCATCAAACACTTGAAAGAGGATAGAAGCGATGATAGCAAGATCAATATCCTAGTCTTCTTTTCAACTTTTTCATCAATGCTAAGAAGGTCCATGAGGATCTTCTAAAAGTTGGATAAATGCTCCTGCATGCTCTGACCTTCGTCCATCCATAGTTGATAGAACTATCTTCAAAGAAATAGCATGTTGGTGAGCGACTTTGCCATATATAACTTCTCAAGCTTTGATCACAGCACTGTCAAAAAAATCTCACCAAGTACATAGATCATAACATCATCCATTAAGTACAAGCAGATTGTGCTTATTGTCTATATCTAAATCTGCTTCCAATCCTTCACCTCCATGGTCGTTGGCATCTTCTCATATAAAAGAGTATCGATCAATCCATGTTGTTGAAGGAAAATTCTTATTTTCCAGAGCAGGTTCGTTCAAATCTGATAGGATCAAGAGATATATTTTAAAAATTTTTCTCTTTGATCCAAATCAGATCTAAAATATTTCAGATCTAATTCTTATTATTCTAATAATTAAAATAAAATATAGATAAATTAAATTAAATTTAATTTATCTTGATATAGGGTAATCCTATTATCCGTTGATGATCCTGTAAGTAGCAGAAGGTTCTGGATTTAGCCATGCAAGTACCTAGCCTTTACCGATATCGACTCAAATTAGATCTGGAGATCATCTTCTTTTCTATCATGTTTCTAAAAATTAGATCTGAATCTGATTTGGAGGATCTTCAAAATACCTTTCGAAGATCAGCAGTTGTCTATTGCAGCAGCGCAGCCTTCTAACTTTCTATCACCTTTCTCTCGTCTGGATCGCACCAACTGGATCCCAAAATACTTTGGGTGTGGAGAGGAGAGGGAGAAGATGGTCTTGGTGTGGAGGAGGAGAGAGTTAGCCTTGGGGCATGGAGAATTATTCTCTTATTTTTGAGTTGGGCGCATGGTCTTATTTATAGACTATGAGTGATCCAACTCCTCTTCTTCCCAACCAATCACAATCCTTTGTGAAATCAAATCTAAATCTGATTGATGAAAATAGAGTTCCTTGGATTTCTCCTTAGATGGCATCTAAGACCAGTCAAACTTGGTTCTTAGGAGGAGTCTGTTCGAAATCTAAAAAGGAGATGGAGTTCCTATCCAACAGAGACTTCTGGGCGCATGCCAAGGGTGGCGTGTGCCCTCCTCCTTGCTAGGTTCTGGCAGGAGGATAATCCCCCACCAGCTCTTCAATAGGTACATGACACATGGACAGAAGTCAAAGTGTCAATGGTCAACATTTGATGAGTCAAAGGTCAACTTTCGACCAAAATCAAAGAACGAGAAATGGCAGATGACCAAAAATGATAGGTATTGTCTTATAAAATAAGACAACCCTTTTCTGATCTGGATAGGCTCTAGTTAGACTAAGTGAAGGTCTCTGATCGAGCACAAACTTCTTTGGCTCAGTCAGGACAACTATTTATGATAGTAAAAGAAGAACGTTAGGTTCAATCGAGTGCTAGCATGATTTTCTTAAACCTAATTGAATCTCATTCAGATCAATTGAACTGGATCAGTTCAATTGATGATCACCAGATTCAAACCCTTATTTGTGTGACCCAGTTAGGTTCAGTTCTATATGGTAATGGAATATGTCATGATCTCTATCATCGACATCATCGAAACTCCTTTCGATGGATCAGAACTCTTCTGATTCGAATAGCTAGAATGATCGATCATCTAAATCATTCTAATTGCTTCCAAAATCCATCAATGACACCTAGCAGTATATGGTGGCAACCCATCAGAGCTGAATGCGAACCTCTTGGTGTAGCTACCTATGTGATTAAGTTCTTCTATCTTGAGCCTCGATCAGATTAGGGTTAAGGTGAACTCGTCAAACCCTAGTTTCTATCATATGATGTAATCATTCGATTTAAGTTCGATGTGAAAACCTAAATAGAAACTCTTTCTATTATTTCACTCTGCCATGGCCATGGGCTTCTGGACTTGATTCTCATGATCATCATAGGGCTGCTCCTCTACCACCGAGGTAGATAGATTCCATCTTGATGCAATTCAGTTCCTACAATGAACATGCTATAGCCAACATACACCTCAGGATTTTGAATGGCTAGGAGATCGAGTTATGGTGTAGTCAAACTATAACACCCTCAAGGTGAACTATCGATGCACCTTAGATCAAAGAACCAGACACACCACTGCAGCATCGAGTCAGTCATTGATGAGAAGGTAGACTTCCTAATGACTACTCGAGGTGGTCACGCTCAGTGCCCTCATTCTCTAACGAGTATCTATACTCTCGCTCTAGTGTCTCCACACCATAGACTCAAGACTCATCTACTAAAGAGAAGCGATTGTACACCAACCTTCCGGATCAATCACCATCCTCATGATGATCCTATGGTCGGAGCATTTTATGAGTTAATAATGATTATTCATGTCTTAAATTTTCAACTCTTGAAAATATGAATTATCATTACCATTAACTCAAAGGATGTATCATAGACACTAAATACACATATGTGATAAAAAATAACCCATTTTATTGATTATAGTCAAAATTATAATTTTGCCCCTAGAAGTGTATTACAAGTATCAGCCAATTCTGACTTCTAGGGCATATATATCTAACAATCTCTCACTTGTCCTAAAGCTAATTGGCTATAAATCTAAATTCCATCTTCTCAAGGTGGGCTTCGATCTTTTGTTGGCCCAACGATTTTGTAAGCAGGTCTGCCACATTGTCTATGGAGTCGACTTTCTTGACCTCGACGTAACCCTTCTTAAGGTAATCGCGGATGAGGTGGTATCATCGCTCAATGTGCTTGAATTTCTGGTGAGACCTCGGCTCCTTAGCAAGGGCTATGGCGCCATTGTTGTCGCAGTACAGAGGAATGACATCTGATGGCATTATTTCAATTTCTGCAGCAAACTTCTTGTACCAGAATGCTTCCTTCGCAGCTTCTGATGCAGCGATATATTCTGCTTCCATGGTGGAATCTGCTATCACGATTTGCTTGAAACTCTTTCAGCTGACAGCACCATCATTGCACATAAACAGACTCCCAGATGTCGACTTTCGATCATCTACATCGGACATGAAATCCGAGTCTGTGTATCCCTGGACTTGGAGTTCTCCATTACCAAAGACCAACATCATATCCTTAGTTCTTCTTCAAGTACTTAAGGATACATTTCACAGAAGTCCAGTGTTCTTCATCTGGATTTGACTGATATCTGCTTGTGACACTCACAGCATGGGCTATATCAGGTCGTGTACATAGCATGGCATACATGAGGCTCCCTATTGTAGAAGCATAAGGGATCTTGCTCATGCGTTCTATTTCCTCAGGTGTGCTAGGGCACATCTTCTTGGAAAGATGAATACCATGTCTGAAGGGTATTAATCTCCTCTTAGAGTTTTTCATACTAAACCTCTTTAGTACTTCCTCTATGTACATCTTCTGTGAAAGTCCTAGCATCCTATTCGGTCTATCCCTATAGACCTTAATTCCTAGAATAAAGGATGCTTCACCTAGGTCTTTCATGGAGAATTCTTTGGACAACCATATTTTGACTATCATCAACATGGAGAATATTATTCCTCAATAAGGAGGATGTCATCCACGTACAATACGAGGAAGACAACAGCGCTCCCACTGACCTTTTTGAAGACACACGGTTCCTCTTCATTTTTGATGAAACCAAATATTTTGATCACATCATTGAAATGAGTGTTCCAGCTCCGAGATGCTTGCTTAAGTCCATATATGGACCTTTGCAGCTTGCAAACCTTGTGATCAGTATCACTAGATGTGAAACCTAGCGGCTGTTCCATATAGATATCTTCCTCAAGATATCCGTTTAAGAATATATTTTCACATCCATTTGCCATATTTCATAATCGAAATAGGCTGCAATGGCAAGCAATGTGCGGATGGATTTTAGCATAGCCACTGGAGAAAAGGTATCCTGATAGTCAATGCCTTCGCATTGACTATAACCTTTTGCCACTAGTCTAGCCTTGAATGTCTCCACATTTCCATCTGCACCAATCTTTCTCTTGAAGATCCATTTACACCCAATAGGTACTATACCTTCTGGTGGATCTACCAAGGTCCAGACTTGGTTTCGAGTGCATCGAGTCAATTTCTGACTGCATTGCCTCTAGCCATTTCTCGGAGTCGATATCTGATATCGCCTCATTGTAGGTTTTGGGATCATCACCATGAGCACCATTACCTACGAGGAACATTTTCTCTACTTTCTCTGAAATAATACCTAAGTATCTTTCAGGGGGATAGGAAACTCTTTCCGATCTATGAGGTGGAGGAGGTAGTGTTCTTATTGGCTTAACCTGATTTGGTTCCAATTGGTCCTTAGCTTGTTGTACTTGTGAGACTTTCTCATCAAGCTTAATCTGCTTTCCAATGTCGCTATCTTGAATAAACTATTTTTCAAGAAAGATGGCATGTCGACTCACAATCACATTATGGTCTTCTGGAATGTAGAAATAGTATCCTAATGACTCTTTAGGATATCCTATGAATCGAGCTCTGAAGGACCTAAACTCTAACTTGTCCGCTTGTTGTCTTTTGACATGAGCCGGACAACCCCAAATTCTGAGATGACTCAGACTTGGTTTCTTACCGTGCCATATCTCATATGGTGTGGTAGGAATGATTTTAGAGAGAACCCTATTCAGTAGATAAATTGAAGTTAATAATGAGTGTCCCTAAAGAAAATCAGGAAGGTCTGTGAAGCTCATCATGGATCGGACCATATCCAATAGAGTCCGATTTCTTCATTCTGAAATCTTGTTGAGTTGAGGTGTTCCTGGTGGAGTCCATTGAGAGACTATGCCATTTTTCTTGAGATAGTCTAGGAATTTTTGACTAAGGTATTCACCTCCTCGATCTGATCGAAAAATCTTAATAAATTTTTCAGTTTATTTTTCTACTTCATGTACGAATTCTTTGAACTTTTCAAAAGCTTCAAACTTGTGTCTCATAAGATACACAAATCCATACCTAGACAGATCATCAGTAAAGATAATGAAGTAGACAAAATTACCTCTAGCCGGCACATCAAATGGATCGCACACATCAGTATGTACTAGGACAAGAAGATCTGTGGCCCTTTCCCCATGTCCTACAAAAGAAAGTTTAGTCATTTTGCCTTGAAGATAAGATTCATAAGTTGGATATGACTCGAAAGTCAACGGACTCAATAGCCCATTTTTTTTTAATTTGTTGATCCTATCTTCTGCTATATGACCTAATCTCAGGTGCCATAGATACCTATCGTTTGGACTATCCCTAGATCGTTTGGCATTCACATTTTGCTCGATAGTTAGAATAGATATATCAATATGTAGCTGATAAAGACCATTAATAAGAAAATCATTTGCAATTTTATTTCTTTCATAAAGAATGTTACAATGGTCCTTAAAGAAGGTAATCACATAGCCTTCTAGTGCTAAGCATGAAACAGAAATCAAATTTCTGCTAGCTGCAGGCACATAATAACAGTCTTTCAAAACTAAGTCTAAACCAGATGGTAATCGAAGAGGGTATGTTTTCACCACCACTGCAGCAACTCTTGCTCCATTTTCGATGCGTAGGATCATGTCTCCATTCCTCAGCCTCCTGCTATCCTCAAGATCCTGCATGGAAGTGCACAGATGAGCACTAGAATCAGAGTCAAGCACCCAACTGGATGCAGAAGAAATCATAAGGTTAGACTCAATAACGAGCATACCTCCAGAAGAATCTTCCTTCTTGTTCTTCAGGGTGACCAGATAAATAGGATAGTTTCGCTTTCAGTGGCCATCGCTATTGCAATGGAAACACTTCTTTTTGACAGCGGCCTTCTTCTTCGGCTCTGCCTTCTTCTTCTTTTCTTCTTCCACCTTCTGCTTTTTTGCAGACTTCTTTTTCTTTCCAGAAGACTTTCTTTTGGAAGAAGTTCGTTCCATAGCAAGAACTGAGCCTTTAGAACCTTTCATAGAAAGCTCAGCGGTGACCAGCATGTTCATTAATTCGGCCAAGGAATTTTGAAGTTTATGCATGTGGTAATTCATGATGAATTGCCCATATGCATCAGTCAAGGATTGTAGAATAATATCATTCTGCAGATCCAAGTCTAACTTCACACCGAGCTTCTCAAGCTCTTCCAAGTCCTTGATCATCATCAGACAGTGATCTTGGACTGACTGCCCATCATGCATCTTAGCCTTAAAAAGTCATTTCGTGACTTGATACTTGGCTGCGCGACTCTATTCACCAAACATCTCCTGCAGGTGAGCCAATATTTGGCGAGCAGTCTCGATATCTTCATGTTGGCGCTGGAGCTCATCAGACATCGAGCCCAACATGTAATATCTGATCTTATTATCTTCGTCTATCCATTTTTTCAGAAATGCTCTCTATTCAGTGGATGGATGGGCTGGTAAGATAGGAGGGTCCTGGTCCAATACATGGGTTAACTTCTTAGAATCCAAAAGGATTTTGTAGTTCCTGAGCCAATCTTTATAATTGGATCCGATCAGTCTACGTGTGTCCAGGATACGTGTTAATGGGTTGGACGCAGATATTTTTTTGCAGAGAGTTAAAGATTCTAGTTAGATACTGTAATTATGACTTGACCAATTTATTTAAAAATTTTATTTTTAAATAAATTAGCTTTCACTATTTTCTTGGATCCCTACACTCCCTCTGTAGAGATGCGAAAATCTTCATGATTAATGATTTTTAGTGGGTGGTGCAGTCTCACCAACTGACTCATCACCTCACCTAATAGTTATTGGTGATGGGTTAGCCAATGAGTGAACAACTCTTGTTCAATGATTCTCTAATCATGGTGCACCCAAACTTGATCTCTAATTCATGAATCTCATCGTATCCGAAATATTGATCCACTCCTTAGTTAAGTCAGACCCACCATTTGCACAGACTGAATTTCTAATTGAGTCTCTCACCGTATTCGAAATATTGAGCCCAACTCATCCTCCAGCCCATAGCATCCAATGCCTAATAGACATGGTTGCGTCTTTCCCGGTGCAACTGAGCCACTGTATCCAGCCGAGAACAATCAACCCTAAAAAGGGCCCACACATCTACAATGGTGGAAGACCTCAGACTTAATCTTTTCTTAGGAAGAATTGATTCATGTCTCATTAAACTAGACTTATCATAGTCATAACAATTATGACTAACCTAGTGGCATGGGTTAGCTCGGATTATTGACCACCTCAAATCAGAACTGAGTCAACAAATATGGCTAGATAAGTGAGATCGGTGGAAGGGATATACCATTAACTCATACAAGAACACATTCAGGTCGAGTAGCTCCCAATTAAAAATCAATCAGTCGTATATGCCAAACTTACCTTAGACACCAAATTATTGAGTCAGAACCAATTGGGTTAGCCTACAATCCAGACTCTAACCTCTAAGTCTAATTAGGTCTTGCTTGATCGTGACTCGATCTTGATCCAGACTTAATCCTATTAGGCTGATCAATTTAAGCATTATTGATCCCATCTAACCAACTCTTGATTCGGTTTGATCAACTGCTTAGACCTAATTGAGCTATCCAAGCCCGAACCTAGTATTATGAATATGTCTTAGATCTAAAATTCTTAATTTTAGATCTAATTAATATTTTATAATCTTAATTCTTAATTAAGTAGGATTCATAAATAAAATATGCATAATAAATCCTAGGGTTTCAGGATCTAGGGTTTTGCAGAAAGTAAGTTTT